>DF246198.1:0-11936 GCA_000507305.1 Breviolum minutum Mf 1.05b.01
ACTTTACGAATCTATTACTTTACGAATCTATTACTTTACGAATCTATTACTTTACGAATCTATTACTTTACGAATCTATTACTTTACGAATCTATTACTTTACGGATCTATTACTTTGAGCATTTTTAAAAGTTCGTAACTCGGAAGTTTCGCATCCAAACTTCCTTTGAACATGATATATATCATTGAATTTGGTCAATATATACCATAAGGGATTCATAAATCAGGATGGTCAAAACCCCAGCATATCCTCTAGCCGCCTTTAACTACGTCACTTTGTGTTCTTTTGAAGTGTATTGCCAGATCACCCAGACACCTGCATTGGAGAGTTGTTTGCACTGTCGTGAGATTTCTTTCTTGAAGCAGTGATGCAACTTGCTACGGGTATCAGCAACGCGGTTAAAGGTTCACCCATTCTGTTTTATTGCACAGGGTCGGGCGGTAGATGAGTGGTTGCTTCGTTCTGTGTGGCGCAGTTGCATTAAAAGAAGGTGACAAGAGGCGTCCCATGGTGTCCCATGGTTTTTGACGCATGATTTCCCCGCTCTTTGGCTCAGTTGAACCTTGAAGCCTAGATATTTTCAGGCGTGTTTGGCGATACAGGAGGCGTTGGCATTTCAGGAACCTGCATAGAGCAACGACATGAACCTGTGAAGTGAGATGAATGATGACATAATGATGACCATGGCAGGACATGAAAGAGCAATGCAGTTAGAGTTACTGGCCAAACCTGTTCCCTCCAAACCCGAAAAGCCCCTCGCTTGCCGCACATGCTCGAATATTCAGCGGTGTCCCTCCGTCCTCCGATGGTCGGTCGGGAGCAAGCACAGGCCTTCCGCTGGTGTTTAGCAAATCTTGAACACAACTCGTCCACATACAGACAGATGTGGGGGAATAGAAACTGCCCTATGCCAATGCCCTATACAGTCTGGAGTTTCCCAGTTTCCCATTCACCGAACTCAAAAAGATATACGAATGAACTCACGGATGAAAGCATATAAAAGACAGCAACCCAGTTGCAGGTTGGAGTTGTTCAAGGAAAAGCGGAAAAGCCTTGACCGAGAGTTGGATGGCAACAGTCTTGGTTCGGCGAACTTGGGTGAACTTGAACTTTGTGTAAGTTGCAGGATAAATTTTAGGACCAGCGGACCTGCGGAGTAACAGTGATGGAGATGTTTTTAAAAAACTTGGTCAAAGAATCTTGAAAATTCATGACTCTTCTGAGGTGCTAACTATGATGCTTTCAGTTTTTCCAAACTGACTCATAAGCTTCAAACAGTTCTTTCTGACCTCAACCTGTCAGTGATCAGGTCGAGCGATAGATGTAATATGATGCAATGGACTATTGGAACCCCAAGAAGGTGCAGTGCAATTTTTTTGTTGGTTTGAAAAATGGCCATGGTTCGACGGCCATGGTTTGCATCCCACATTCGAGACTTTTAGGTTACTTCGTTTGCAAAAATATCAGAGAATATCACCAGCAAGATTTCACCAAGCAATTTCAGAAGCCGAGATCACATCTAAAAGCATGTAGAAGAGCATTCGGATTATTCTCACTGCATATTTAGTGCCGGTTGAATTCTCATTGAAAAGAAGTACCACTCAGCAGTGTCGAAGCCACTTGGGGATTCAGTGTTTTTGGGAATGAGAAAACTGCATGGCTACGTCCTGACAGGAGAAGAGCTTGCAAATGGCAGATATGATGGCTTCTTGGCTGCACTAAAATCCGCGTGGAAGGAACCTTCGTGTGATAAAACCTTTTCGCTTTTGCCTTGGTGTAGGGTTGGCCACAAGACGCTCCAGTGACGTTCGACGTACCACTCAACCCTGGAAGCATCCGACGTTCCCATCCCCCTCAGACACAAGCATGACACGTGCCTGAAGGTAAGGATTTTGTGATTTTGGGAAGGTTTGTATAATTTCAGTCCAGGGTCTACCTGAGCATTGTAAGGAATCACCAGGTTGACAAAAGAACAGCTAGGCCGCTAGGCACTTCAGGTGCTCGGCTTGGAAGTTACAAATGCTGTGGAGACGAGAAGATTGGTGCATAGCAACTACATGTAATTGATACATAGTTACATAACACATACTAATACAGTGCACAGAGTAACACGGTGTAGCACAACAGTGTAGCAGTGCGTCTTCAGTGTCTTCAGTATTCTCTAGGCTTTCATGCCATTTTTGTTCCCTCTTTCCGTAATTGCTGTACTCTCCGCTTCGATTCTGTATTTCTTTACAACAAGTTGGCCAAAGCAGGTTAAGCATGTTGAAACTGCGTTTGGCTTTGCTCCTAAACTTGGATCGCGAAGATTTGCTTTCAGCAGGATCAGTTGTTTTGCATGCTCTGTTTAGCTGACATGGTGCCCACAGAGAGACCAAGTAAAGGTTATACAGCCTCTGTATGTCTTGCTGCTTCAGGCTGCGTAGTTTGATCCACAGAGAAAGATCGCAATTGCCGAAGGCGCTGGATCCTGACATGCAGTTGTATGTTGTTGTATGCCGTCATCACCTATTGTAAACAAGCAATGTATTTAATTAGCGACATTGAACTTTTTTAATATGCATTTTCCTTTATCGTATCTTTTTATGATAGGTCAGATCCTTGCAAGACTTTGCTAGATTGCTAATTCACAGCTCGTATCATTCAACAGATTGGACCAGAACTATTGCATTTTCAGCGGCACCATGAATGGGTGTGAATGCACCTAGTCTCTTTCGACCCTTTGAGGCTTTGCGAAACGCAGAATTCCTTTCAGGCAATGCACTCTTCAAATCACCCAAGATTCAAACATGACCTCGAGTTGTAACGCAGTCGTGACCAGGAAGAGGCGGTAAGCTTTGGAGCTGGCGCTTTTGCCGAAGCGCAGGGAGTAACACAGAAGCAACTTGCGAAAGGCATCCGTTGTGTTGAGTCACACAAGTCTGTTTATGTTGTTTCCACTTTTTGATGCTTGGCTAGATGAGCATCGCCAAGGTATGCAGTTGCCGCGAATGAACAGGTCATCTTCATGGGCTGGCCACCATCTAGCGCAAGAAAGTGTGTGGACAGCAAAACAGAGGAAGTAGATACAACCAGATATAATCACCGAGTTTTTTGTGCGCACCAGCCTTCATCCGTTCCGTCTGGTGGTGGCGTTTTGGTGCTGGCTGGTCGTGTTTCCGTTGTGTGTCTTTGGTGGTGATGTAATGTGCAGTGATGTGGTACGTGACGTCGTGTGGTTGGATGCGAGGTGAGATGAGGTAATGTGCTTGGTTTTGAGGTGACGTGAGGTGAGGTAATGGGTTAGTTGCGAGATGTCATGCGTGGTTCAAGGACTTTGCTTTCCGTAGTTGCGAGTGGGTGGGAGAAAATCCTAGCGCAAGTCAGAGATCCAGAGCAAAGTACTAGCCAAAATGTAGGATATTGCAGCAATGCAAACGGACGTGTGGCTGTAAACACTTGTCATTTTTGTCGGAGTTCTGTGATAATCAAACTCAATCCCAGGTTATGCCTGGAACCACTTCAGTTTTTTTGTCCAGCTGTGCTGATTGTCTAGGATTGAGTGAAAAACATATTGGTGCCGTCTGGCTCGAAGTTGCACAGGATATGCACGTTTTGCGCCTTGAAAACTTTTGACAACCTTGGTTGCTTTCGGGGGTCAGGGTTGCCGGAGATATTCGTGACTCAATCAAAGATCCCAAGCCTTGAAGGGAATTGAGTTGGTCGGTTGAAGAGTTCTTAGATGTTCAAAAATAAGAGGAGAAACAAACATCTTTCGATCGAAAGCTTGAAACCACGACAGAATGCGACAGATAGTGTGAATAGGTCCTGTTGCAATTCCCTCCCTACATGAGTCCGTGGAATGAAAGTTCTCCTGCTTTTGGACGAGGTGCAGTGGGCAATTTTTGCAAAGTGATTTGTTTATCGTTCGTGGCTGCAATGGGTAGAAACATTGGGGACGTCCGATTTCAAAAGGATTGTTTTAATCCACGTTAAGTCCGCTCCACTTGAGTGTAGCATTTCTTGATGGAATGGAATTGAATATGCTATGCTGACTATGCAGCATTTGTCCTCGTTGCACATGAGTATGCAGCGCTATCGCAAGGCAAGCATAAATTTATTTTCACGGACGTTGTTGAACTATGCCTTTACTGAACTATGCCGCTTACCGAGCTATTCCTGTTACTGAGTTTTGTTTTTCTTGAACTATTTATTTACTGAAGTATTCCCTTACAGAACTATGCCATGCATCTCCTGAACTGTTCTTGTACTGAACTATATATTCTCTTTACTGATCTAATTTTTTCTTGAACTATGCCTTCACTGAACTATTCCTTTACTGAACTATGGCTCTCCTGAACTATTCCTTTACTGAACTTCTCTCTTCACTGAAGTGTGCCTTTACTGAAGTATTCCGAATGATTTCTCTACTGAACTATTCCGGAACCATTCCTTTACTTAGCTCTGCTCTTCACTGAGCAATGTTTTACTTGAACTATGCCTTTAAAAAGCTATTCCTTTTCTGAACTATGCCTCTCCTGAACTATGCTCTCTACTGAATTATGTTTTTTGACTGAGCGTTTGCTGAACTATTCTCTTTACTGCCTTGAGTTTTTCTTTTAAACTATGCCTGTACTGAACGATTGCTTTACTGAACTATTTCCTTTACTGAGCTCTTCTCTTTAGTGAACAATGTTGTTTTGAAACCATTCCTATCCTGAACTATTCTCTTTACTAAACAATGTTTTTCTTGAACTTTCCTCTCCTGAACTAACTGTTCTCTTTCCTGAGGTATGGTTTTCTTGAACGATTTCTTTACTGCACTATTCTTTGTACTGAACTTTGCCTTCACTGAACTTTTCCTTTGCTGAACTATGCCTCTCCTGAGCTATTCCTTCACTGAACTATTCCCTGTACTAAACTTTGTCTTTATTGAACTATTTCTTTTCTGAACTACAGTATTCCTATTCCTGTACTATACTATTCTCTTTGCTGAGCTATGTTTTTCTTGAACTATTCATTTACTGAACGATGTTTTTACTGAACTTTGCCCCTCCTGAACTATTCCTTCACTGAACTGTTCTCTTGACTGAACTTTGCTTTGCTTGAACTTTGCGTCTATTGAACTATTTCTGTACTGAACTTTGCCTCTCCTGATCTTGTTTCTTTACTGAACAATGCCTCTCCTGAACCTTTCCCTGACTGAACTAGTCTCTTTTCTGAACTATTCTCCGTACTGAACTTTGCCTCTCCTGAGTTATCCTTTACCGAACTATTCCTCTCCTGTACTGAATTATTGTCTTTACTGAGCTATCATCTTTACTGATCAAAGTCTTTCTTGAACTATTTCTCTCCTGAGCTATTCTCTTTACTGAACTATGGTTTTCTTGAACTATTCCTTGCCTGAACTATTTTCTGTACTGAACTTGGCCTTTGTTGAACTATGTTTTCTAAACGATTCCTGTTCCTGTACTGAACTATACTCTTTACTGAGCAATGTTTTTCTTGAACTATGCCTTCACTGAACTGCTCGTTTACTGAGCTATGGATCTGTACTGAACTTTGCCTTTACTGAACTATTTCTTTACTCAACTTGTCTCTTTACTGAACAATGGTTTTTCTTGAACTATTCCTCTTTTGAGCTTTTCTCTTTACTAAACTGTTCTCTTCACTGAACTATGGTTGTCTTGAACTTTGCCTTTACTGAATGATGCTTTACCGAACTTTGCCCCTCCTGAGCTATTCCTTCACTGAACTGTTCTCTTGACTGAACTTTGCTTTGCTTGAACTATTTCTGTATTGAACTTTGCCTCTCCTGATCTTGTTTCTTTACTGACCTATTCTTTGTACTGAACACTGCCTTTACCGTACTTTTTCTTTGTTTCTTAGCTGAACTATTATTTGTACAGAAGTCTGCCCTTACTGAACTATTCCTTTACTGAACGTTTTTTTTGCTCAACTATGTTTTTCTTGAAATATGCGCCTACTGAACTATGTTTTTCTTGAACTATGCCTCTACTCAACTTTGCCTCTCCTGAACTATTCCTTCACTGAACTATTCTCTTTACCGAATGTGTCTTTCTTGAACTATTCCTGTACTGAACTATATTTTCTTGACCTATGTGTTTCTTGATCTATGCCTCTACTCAACGATGCCTCTCCTGAACTACTTCTTAATTGAATTTGTACTTACTACTGGTTACTCTGCAATCTTGGTAAGTCGGAAGTTTCTCAACCAAGCTTCCTCTGATCAACAGCATAGATAATGTCATTCCCATAGCCGCTAGCCTGTACATTTCCCCGATAAGAAAGTCAAACTTCTGCAGCAGAGGTAACAGGCAGACAGATGAGATCGATCTAGGCATGTCGATTGGAAGAGTAAGGCAATCCTTCAGGCCGAGGAGCCTGGTTGTGTTCGAGCTGTGCACCCCAATGATGCGAATCCTCTGAAACATGAACATTCAGAATGATTTCGGTGTCTGGTTCCACAAGCACTCGAAATGACAGAACAGAGAAATGGTACTGTAGACAGTTTGCACACCGCACGCAGGAGCCAGAGACACGGATGTGCACAGTAGCTCCCGCAACGGAAGGCACCTAAGCTGGCGGAAAAAAAGTTGAGCACTATGCCCAACAGTGACAGTTGCGTTCGATGACAGCTCTCAGTTGGTGGATTGATCACAGTAGCCTTTGACAATTTTTTTTGCGGAACATGTTTCGATGATTTTAGATGAATATGGGTGAGTTCCATAGGCTCAGTGGAACTAAAACTCATAGGCTAACTTAAACTTTGTTCTTTGCCCTGAATTGAGGAACAGAGTCGCTCATTTGCCGCAAGGCACCAATCTGTCCCTTTGGCTCAGCCGTAACCTCTCGAGCTCTCTAAGCTTTCAATTCTGCATTCGATTGCGCCCTGAGCCGCCATGTCGTGGCGCGCTTGGATTCTCCTCTCTCTCGCATGGGAGACTTCACTGTCTCTTGTGTCGGCCATGGCCGTGAAAAAGGGGCATCGTGTCTCCATCCTCGATGTCGACGGGGTTTCGGCCCAGCAGCCTAATTGTGGCACTTGCGACCTCGCTGATAGGGATGACACGTCGTTGCAACCTTGCTGCAAGTGGTTGTCGCAGAGGGAAACGTGTGCTGGACAATGGTGGTTCTCAATTTGGGTTCTTAGCCATGGCCGCTGGCATAGTGGGATGTTCTGCGTTCAAGAAGTTGAAGCAACACAGATAGATAGATAGATAGATAGATAGATAGATAGATAGATAGATAGATAGATAGATAGATAGATAGATAGATAGATAGATAGATAGATAGATAGAGAGATAGAGAGATAGAGAGATAGAGAGATAGAGAGACAGAGAGACAGAGAGACAGAGAGACAGAGAGACAGAGAGACAGAGAGACAGAGAGACAGAGAGACAGAGAGACAGAGAGACAGAGAGACAGAGAGACAGGCAGGCAGGCAGGCAGGCAGGCAGGCAGACAGACAGACAGACAGACAGACAGACAGACAGACAGACAGACAGACAGACAGACAGACAGACAGACAGACAGACAGACAGACAGACAGACAGACAGATAGATAGCATCTTGCATTGTCTCAAACTATGTCGAAGAAGCCAGCCAAAGTAAGAACAGAAATTAGAAGCTGGGGGGTGCTTAATCTACTTATCAGCAGCCCCTCCACTCAAAAAACACCTCACTGACATCCTTCACTGTAGTTTGGTGTTGTGGCAGGACCTTCGAAAAAGACCGGTGATAGGGCATCTTGCGAAGTTGAGCAATTTAATGTTTGGCTCAGCACCCGCATTGCGGTTTGCCTTTCCCCATGCCAAGGCACCATCTGATTATGCCAAAAATGATTCTCGTTAGGTCGTAGAGGCAACGCAGCTTCATTTTTAAACTTCCATTATCATACCATTATCATACCATGATCATTATCATGGCTCAGTTGACCGAGGTATGACCAGTGCAACTTCTGGGGTGATCCACATGTCACTCGCCGCTTTGGACCTCTTGGTGCCAGAGATTACCAGGGCGGTGGTGTGCAAAATGTCACCAGGACGGGCCATGTGAATTTTTCATTTTCCAGTTTGGTCCGACCTGTGACCGTTTTCAAGTTTAGCGATTGGCAGGCAGTGCATCAAGCCCACAAGTCGTTTCTGAATGAGTTGCACTAGTGCAACTTCTTCGTTTCCGTAGCCTTCAAATAGGTTGCTTCATGTTGCTTCACATGTGTTATCATTTGTTCACCATCACCAAGAGAATTTAGATATCAGCGGAAGCATAGCTGTGTTGATGGGTGTACCAGCTACTTGCATGGGTGGTTTCGATCAGTGGCCGAAGGACAACAGACGATTGCAACCAATTGGAGATGCAGGCATTGGAAACATTGAGGGTTGGCAATTCCATGCAATTCCCACACCTTTCAGATATCATTGACAGAATGCACGATTTTGTTGAGATCCATTGGGAGATTCTTGAGTTGTGAGGATTAGACCTAGTTTCCTTTACAAAATGGGCTCACCGAGCCGTAGAAAAAAATCCATTGCTGGAACGGCCCCTGAAGGCTTTTCATTGCCAGTACAAAAACAGTCAGAACAATGTGATGCTTGGAGCTTTGGTGCAAATCACAGTTGATGGTACCGTGGTCAAGGTTTATATCAAACCCACACCCTCAGGCTTGTCAGTTGATGTATCGCCTCCAAGCGTTGTTACAGTGATTGTACGCAGTGACAACAAAGCCGTGACAATTTCAAGTCCAGATGGATGTTTGTATATCTTTATCGACCTCAAGACCATCTCTGTCGCACCCTTGTACATCCTGAATATGAAATCCAGGGTGTTAAAGGACCTACCAATCATCGGCCCGGATGGTGGTTATTGTGGTGCTCAACCGGCTGATACTGCCACTGTCACTGACAATTCGACCTGGCTCTTCACAGAATCCCAAGTCCTTGAGCTTTGTGATCTTTGCAGTGCAGGAGGCGCCCAAATTATTCCTCCCGGCTGTCCTGGTGCTACGCCGCCTGCAGGAGATCCGGTTGGCCTCCCCCGGTGCTCCTTCGCAGACGCAATCGTTGCCCGCGACGACAACATTGTGGAGTTTGAGTGCACCGGAACAATTCAGGCGCGGATGCCGGGAAAAGGTGAAGGAATCCTAGATTTTGGGGGGGTGATCTGTTCTGTGGAGGTATGTCTAGTGTTGTACGAAGAGAAGTTGTTCCAGGAAGTCCGAAACGCTTGTTGTCAGGACAGGATCAATCTCATCGACCAAGGTGACACTCTTGTACTGACCGATAATGACTGTGCGTTCGGCTACACTGCGAATAGTGTCAATGCTGACAGACTGAGCTGCTCGGCCATTTGTAACCTTATTGCCCCAGGCTCCACTTGCAAGGGTACATTGAATGGAGACGAAAAATGCCTGGGAACAAATTTTGATGAAGGAGAGTGTGATGCAGCAAACAACGATGGCGCATGCTTGTGTGGCAACATCCCCGATTCACTCGCGCAGCAGGAAGGTCCGACAGTCGACCAGTTGCTTGATCTGAATGGTGTTGATGACGACGATCTTGACAGGGCCGCAGAGTTGGAAAGGGTCATCAAGATTTGCACCAGCGATGGCACCAATTTTCTGACAGGTGCTAGGGCAGGATTCAACAAGTTGTGGTTTCAAAATCAAAGATCTGTCCTCTCTTTGTATTTTTTCCGCAATGGAAAGAAGTGTTGGACAGAAGAGGGTTGGAGAGGAGTGTTGCAGAAGAAGATAGAAGAAGTGTTGCAGAAATGCTTTGAAGGGTGTGTTTGGAAGAAATGTTGTAGAAAGTTTTGCCGTGGTGAAGTTTTCACGGGGAATTGGAGCATGGTGGCGTGGGGAGTGGTGTGGGAATGGTTCGGAGAAGAAGTATTGCGCAAGTAGAAGGTGTTGGGGAAGGGTTGAAAAAGCATGGTGATGAGAAGTGTCGGAGACAAATTGTAGTGACAAGGGTGTCGCAGACGAGACGTGAAGTGTCCGAAAAGTGTTGTGCAGAAAGTGTCGAGGAGAACTATTGTAGACGAGTGGAAGAGTGGTCGCAGAGAACAGTGTTGTGGTTTGTTGTGTTGCGAAGAAGCGTTGTAGAAAGGTGAGAGATTGGAGAAGTGGGAAATGTGTTGGGGGAAGGGTTGGAGAATGGTGCGTATCAAAGATTTGAAGCAGCAACTAGTGGTCTAGAGGTCGGGAAGGTAGAGGTGTTCTGGAGATGTGTGGCCACAAGACTCGAGACTCTAGTTTTTGGAAGCTGGCCCACTGAATGGGTCAGTGCTTCACAGGATGGGGGAGGTTGCATGGTTAAAGTTGAAGCGTTGAGGTGAGAAGGTGAGAGTCAGGCTGTTGGGCATCGTTTCATGTTTTGTGAACTACGGCTTGGACTGTCTTCCTTGTCCTCACATATCGTCACTTCCTTTATTCAGTAACAAAGAGTTATATGATCAGTGTTGCAACTGTCGTGGCACTACTGTAATCTTCTATGATTCATCACGCCCCATCCACTGTGAAGAAAATTGTGGCTTCAACTGTTTCACTGATAATGGTCACAAAGAGTGCAACATGCATTTCCCAGAGCTATCCAATAATGTTGACTGGGGGCCAGTTAGATGTGATTTGCGTTCAGCTTGTTGGCATCGCTTTTGATTTCGTGCTCATTTCCGGCAGCGTTTATTGGCTGTTTTTGTGGAAGGTACGCCATATCCGCCAGCAAATCCAAATGACCCTCTTACTGAAAACCAGTTCATCCTCGAGGGCTGCATCAAAGACGTCCTTTCTCTCGGGCCTAATCCCGAAGACGGTGATGTTGACGAAGTGGTCGATAATACTGAGGACTTCGACCCGGATCAGCCCTCTGGTGACACTGGCCCCGCCCCCTGCACACCGGCAGATGGCACGACGGCTTTGGATAGCAATTGCACTTGTACTGCTACGGAGGTGTGCACCGCAGGACAAGCTTGTGATTCATCTTCTGGATGCTCAGACGCTGATTGCAGAACTTTCACCTGCCCTGGAGATCGACCAGCCATTACTCCGGTGCAGCCTTGTAACGGGGGATGTGGGGGTCTCAGTTTGGCAAGGTAGAGAGAAGTTGAGAGATTGAATCATAGCAGCGTTTCTTGCATTCCCTGCATTAAATGGTCCTGGCTTCTCGAAAATCCTTCTAGTGTTGTATTGTGTCTTTTGAACACAGGAAGACGGTTCTCTTATTTCCAGATGTATCCAAAGGCAGAGATTAACATGCAACTCGAAGCGAGGCGTGTTTTGAATTTTACAATCAGCAAACCACCCTTGGCGTGCTAAAATTGACCACCAAGCAGAGCAGCCCACTTTATGCAGACTCGGTAAATAGGCAAATAATTGAATCCGTTTTGATGGAGTTCTCTTAGCGATGAACACAGTTGTCAAACACACAACATATGTGGCCACAGATCCCCGCACAATCCCGCGCAAACACTTGAACAAGACGAAGACACATCTAGTGCCTTGATAGAATGAATCCTAGAATGATTTCATACATAAAGGAAAACAACAGCTTGATAGCGCATGATCCCAAATCCTGAGAGAGGCAAAAACATGCAAAAACCCCTTCTGTGAGAAAGATTTGCCTTGGTCGGATGTAATTGCGTGGGATTGAGCTTCCTTTGGCACGCACCCCATTGCTGCAAATTGTCTTGCAGCTTGCTGATGTAGATGATGTAGATGATGGAGAAGATGTACAAAGAAAATCAAAGTTAGATGGGAGATGTGACCGCACTTGAGATGTTGATGGGTTCCATGTCGTTTGCTGCCAAGAGAAAAAAGAGTTTGATGCTTATTTGGCTATCCAAATGAGCACCCTTTCTGGCATTGAAAGAGTAGGCTCCATGATGTATGGTGTAGAGAAATTGGAGCCAGTTCGACCCACTTCCAAGGTTCTGACAC
>DF246199.1:0-11920 GCA_000507305.1 Breviolum minutum Mf 1.05b.01
GCGAAGTAAACTTTTATGATGTGTTAGCTTTACCATTCGGAGCCACTGGCTCTGTGGCGGCTTTCCTTAGGCTGGCTGCTTCTATAGCTTACATAGGAGTAAAAGGACTCCACCTTGTGTGGACAGTGTTTTTTGACGACTTCACATGTGTAACACCACAAACCTTGTTGAAGAACACGACAACTTGTGTGGAAAGCCTCTTTAGGATCTTGGGCATGGTGTTTGCCGAAGAGGGGCCAAAAGCTCCGCCCTTTGATGTGTCGTTCAAAACCTTAGGACTTCAAGTTGACCTCCAAGGTTGGGCTGAGGGATCCTTTTCTTTGCAGCACACATCAGCTCGAAGAGCAGAACTGTCCGAAACTATGCAAACGCTGCTAGCCAAAGGCGTGACATCCCCAAAGGATATTGAAAGGCTCCATGGCAGGCTTGTGTGGTTTAACGCATACATCTTTGGTAGAAAGATTAATCGTGCTGTTAGAACGTTGTCTAGTTTGTCAAGATCACATAACTCATCAATCAAAGTCGAAGGTCAGTTGCGAGAGGCTCTGATTTTTCTTCGTGAGGAAGTGGAGTCGGTTGAACCCCTTCGCATTGAAAGATGTTTGTCTAACACTTGGATTGTTTTCACCGACGGAGCATTTGAACCATCGTCATCCAATCCAGCCACCATAGGAGGAGTTTTGGTAAGCCCACATGGTAGTATTGTTTCATACTTTGGAGAAGCTTTGCCGCCAGAGCTCACTAAACACTTCGTTGAAAAATCCAAGCACCCAATTTACGAACTTGAACTCCTACCTGTCTTGATCAGTTTGGTTTTGTGGGGACCCATGATGAAGTCTTCGCATGCGGTGTGCTATCTTGACAATGACGCAGCAAGAAGTTCATTGATTCGTGCCTCAGGTGCCACGGACCTAGGAACATGGTTGATAGATTTGACAGTGCAATTCGAAATTGAAAATAAGTTGGTTCCTTGGTTTGCTCGAGTCCCGAGCATCAGCAATCCTGCCGATGAAGTGTCACGATTAGAATTCACAGGTGACTTGTTCGTAAAAGCACAAAGGTTAAGGGTCGATCTTCCTCGGCACTTTGAAGAGTGGGGTATTCACGGGTGCAGTGGAAGCACAGACCACAGTTGCACTTCGTAAGAACTTCTCCGGACAATTTTTCCAATCATGTGGAGAAGAAACCAAACAACTGGAACTAAACACTTGTTCCTCTACGGGTCACAAACCCGTTTGTGAAACCTCCCCACTTGGACGGTGCAATTAAGAAGGAAGAAAAAGAAGACCGCTAATATAAATAATATAAATCATATATACAATTTTAATTAATAAATTTTGTATATGTGCGATAAGGTCCGCGTTNTGATAAGGTTTGCGTTATACCGTCTTTATCTTAAAGCATGTTTCTACCTTTTGTAGATTCTAAAGATTCGTTCGTATATCCAAAGTGCGAACCAACATACAGGTTTGCCATTGGGCTGGTTGTTGAAGGGAAATAAGCAGGGCCTCTTTGGTACAAAGATGAACGCCTTATTTCCAAACAAACAAATTTTGAAAGACCCCTTTTTCAAAATAAGCCCAAGCAGCTTAAGTAGCGTGCGCACGCAAACAAGCGACCAAAAAAAAAAACCTAAATCACTTGTTTGGATTGATTTGCAGATTTGTGCAATCATGCATTTGTGATTTTTCAGTTGTGGATTCTTGCACTCTCAAACTGAATTATTTANCCCTAATGTCTCTGCTATTGAGCCAAGAGGTCTCCAAGGCCACTTCATACTCAAGCTACAGGTCAGGTTAAAGCCAGCAGTTATCAACTGCCCTCAGGACCTTAAGCATGAAACTATCCCTTCGAATATTTTTATGCCTGGGAAAGGTGGGAATGTCCCAAAAGATGTGTCTCCACTGTACAGCCTCGTTCGTCTTTTGCATCGCCAAAGGAACGGTATTTCCCAGCACCTGCCCAGCTGGAACGGTTTCGTTGCTGCAACCTTCTCGTATAACAACGATGAGGATGCCTTGAAGGACTACAGCATTAAACCAGTCCAGCTGTGTAGTACACACCTGCACAATGCATTCTCAAAACCCTCTGGAAATGAGGCGTTCCCTGTCGAAAGTAACGTTGAAAATCGGGGCGACACGGGTGGTCTGTCACCTTCCCCGCACCAGGATACGCATGGTGAGGAAAGAATTTGTGAGACCACACACCTTCCTGATGTTGATGTTCCTACGGATGTTGAAAGTCAGAGTGGGCTAGTTGGTGACCAAAGGAATGGTCAAATTGATAACTGTCAATGCCTGCTCTCTAATGCTTATTTGTCAATTGCTGCGACTTTCTGGTCCTGGTGGCGTTCTCAGCCAGGAAAATCCAATCCCACTTCTTCCTTTCCCTACCTCAAAGCGAGAAAGTTCCTGCATAGTGCAGACTCATGGATCAACCTCCTTGTTGAGGTTGTAAATGATTTGATCCTTCACTCCAAAGGAGCAGTTATTCAGTCTGTTGAATCGCTTGCTCGAGTTCATGGTTCAATTGCTATATCCAGGCTACATATACAGGAAATGTTTGCGGTCATTGACGATTATGTGGGAGGCATACCGTACCTACCATGTGACCCTGTTGACTCTCAAGCGAGAGGAATTGGCAACATGGTTGCGTTTTGGGAGCGAATGCGGAATATCTGCCCCAAAATCAATACTTATAATGGCCTCATTTTTAATAATGACGGCACACAGTGCCGCACATCTCGAGATCTTGATTCGGCTATGTTAGCTACCAGAACCTTTTGGTTTGAAGCACCGGTAGAATGGGACGAACAATAGTGTTCATATTCTTGAACACTATAGATCTAGCAACATGTGGCCGGAGGTTCCTTTGCCGCAAAAAAGTGACCTACTCCATACCCTGCTACATAGGAAAGATTCGGCCCCTGGACCGGACGGTTTGCCTTACTCTGCCTGGCGCCTTCTCCCCGAGGTCACGGTAGATGCAATGACTAGTTATTTCTTTGACATCATGAATGAGACGGCCTTACCACCCCTTCAAGTTGGAGTTTGGATACCCAAAGCAAAGATTGGCCCGGAAGCTGACAACTTCCGCCCTCTTGGAATGCCAAACACCCTTGACAGACTAGTTGATGGTAGTATTGCTGCCGTCGTCATGAAGGCGGTTGCCCATAACTTGCATCCCTCACAAACTGTTATGTCAATGTTTAAAGAGCCACCGCGAGCAGTTACAGCTATACAAGCCGTCCTTGATGGAACAGAGGCGTCGTGTAGCAGACCTGTCCAAAGCTTTTGAAAGAGTTAACCCACATTGGATCATTGCCCTGCTTTGCATCAAGGGCGCACCCACTTGGGTAATTCGCTACTCCCAATTTATTCTGTTTGACAGAAGGGTCACTCACAAGGTACAAGGTCGCCTACTACACAGCCGGGTTATTCGCCGTGGGGTCGATATGGGGCCGCTCCTTCTCAGTTTTCTTGTTTTGCTTCGCCTTGGACCCATTGTTTCATTATTTAAACAGAATACCAAATGTCATATCTGTCCAAGCGTACGTGGACGACACAACGGTCATTGGGAACGCTCAAGATGCCAGTTGGCTCCATCATGTTTCGCAATGCTACGCTGCAGTTCGCTCGGCTGGTTTTGTGGTTGATGCACACGAGTGTTACCGCAGTCTGTCCAATAGTCAGATGAAATTTGGACCTTCTAAACTGGGTAGCTCCCAAATTCGACAGTCCTGGCCGGATATCCTTAACAGCCCTGCGTACCCTACTGCCACGGCTGCTATTCGGGCAACCCTCCGACCGGGCTACAATTCTTTGGTGGTACGTTTTGCCCGATGGCCAATCACTAACCCCCTACAAGGAGCGAACGAAGACGAGGCTCCCCATGTGGCTCTTAATGTTAGTTATGCACAGGGTATTGACATCGTCCATGGCTTGAACATGCACAAGATAGGATGTTTTGCTGCAATGTCTTGCAGCTGTAAAAGCAAATCCCATATTGTCACTAACGTTGCTTTACGACCTCTAGCTCTGGCTTTTGCTGAACGTGCTGGCTATGGCGTTCATGCCATCACGCCTCATGCCCCGGCACTAGGATTAGCCATCTTTGGGCGATTGCAGTTTGATGATAATGGGGACTGGTCTGACAGCCATCATATTCTCTCGCTGCAAGATTGCAAACTGGCCCCCTTCAAAAAAATTCAACTGAGGCTGAAGAGTTTTAAGGCACCTACACTCTCAGTCATGGCAAGGAGCACCTGCTTCAACACCTACATCCTGAGTGTTATGCCCTATACTGATTCTTACTTTGGCGTCAGTTCGCGGGACATCAACCTCCTTCGGCAACAAGCAGTTAAATTTGTTATTGGAAGGCACTGGATTGAATCTGAAATGCTACCTTATGTCTTACGATTCCTGGGTATTTCGGTCATGTTGGACCCGGCGCTTTCAGTGACGGTTGCCGCAGTTGGGTTATACTTTCGCTCAGGAAACTGCTACGAGGAATTATGGTTAAATGACTATGACCAAATGAGCAGCAGAGGCAGAAATCGGTGGTGCTGGATTTGCTCCACCTGTGGGAGCCATTCATTCCTTTGCAAGATCTCGCCAACGCATTAGCCAATCCAAACAAAGGTGTTACAGGGCGCTTAAATCAAGTCAAATCCACAGTAATCACAGGCATGCAGAATGCAGCGCGCATCTACCTGGACAAGAAGATTATACGGGAAGGTTGGAGCCAGGGAATTTCTTGTCATTGCATCCACCTTGCTGCCAAGTGCTCCAAGAAGTGGTGTAATGGTATTGCAAGGTACGCCCTATTACGATGGGCTGTTAACCAAGACGACGATGTGTGGCTGGCACTACGTGGTGTGAGACATGCGCAACTTTGCCACGGATGCGGGTTGAGCGGCGATACTTTCCCTGGCGGGGTGCAGGAATCTCCTCTCTGCGAACCATGTGTTCAGGCGAGAGGACTCACACCATTGGTAAACTGCCCCTTTGGTCATCAATTAAAAGCGGCGCTTGATTCATCCTACTTTTCTCCATCTGAGGAGACGAGTATAGGGAGGGTTCTCAAGAAGCTGACATTGCCCCCTTTCGCCAAATGTTCTCAAATGATATTTCCTGCTGCAGAGCGTGCGGATGTGGAGACAATTCCATAGGACACTGGACGCGATGGTAAATTGTTCCACTGCTCACTGCTTATGCTTTGGTGCAGCCAGCGACCCCTTGGGAGACGATCAACGATGTTGCGGTGAGATCTCCAAGTTGGTCGTAGCAGCGTTTCGTCGTCTGCTACGGCAACAAGGGGCCTTTTTGCATCAACAAAGGGGAGAAATGAAGAGTGTCTGGTGGTGGTGTGAGACCCTAATTGAACAAGTTTCGCAGGATGCGGTAAAGGAGCTCAAGATCCCTCTTCTCCAACCCATGCGATGTGCTCCCACATGCCGTATCTGCACTAAGAATATTGATGCTGTCAGAGTTTCCCCGACTCAAATTGAAAGCATGCACCTGCCCCCGATTGTGAATATCTCCGAGTATGTACAACAAGCTGGTGACCTTTTGCGTGTTTTGCCAACTAATTCCCTGCACGCATCCACCTTTCGTGAAATGTGCATTACACCTGTTGAAAGGCCTTGAAAGGCCCAAAAATGTCCACCTGAGCATGGTGTGCTGCTCGTGCGGTGAGTATCACATTCATGTTACCTTATTGTCCAATATTGGACCTGGAGACTTACTTGTTCCTGCAGATTTTGGTGCCCCCATGATTTTCTGCCAATTTGATGGGTCTGCTCATAGGTCTCAGGAGGTCGGCGGGGCGGGGGCAGCTATGTATGTTATTTCAGCGCAGGGCTTACAGCTGTTAGCGTGGAGCTGTATATCTATTGTTGGTTGTAAGGACAACATTGTTGCTGAGGTATATGGGGCGGATCTCTCGATGAAGTTGTATGATAGGTATATGAACATGTGTGCAGAATACAACGTACGGCCTCTCCCGCTCGATCGCATTCAGGGTGATATCTTACCTCTACTTAACCATCTTCGCTTTCAATCTCGGTTTCGGAGACAGGACCTGGTTCCAGTCATTGATCGTTTCCACTTGATGCGCAGTTGTCTTGCCCCTACGTCCTCTACTGAGTATCGTCCTAGAGAAGCTAACTTTGTGGCTGACTACCTAGCTGGACGAGCTTCTGCGCTTTTGCTTGACCAGCATCAGACCGAACGGCGCACTGACACGATTCAAGAGTACCAGGTTGACCCTCCATATGAGCTCTTACTCAGCATAGGCGAACACATTGATGGTAAGTTAGTTGTTGCCCTTTGCGAACTACCCAGTTGTACCTTTCAGGCGCTGTCCTTGGTACCCCAGACTGAACCACATGTGCAAAAAGCCCTTTGCCACATTGCCCTGTCTACGCGAAAACTTACAACTGCACACACTGTTGAATATGTTGCCAGTGCCACTCATGGCGCTGGTAGAGTTTACGCTAAGCAGGCGTGTGCTCAAATCCTCCCGAAGGCTGTGCGAGCTTATTTTTTTGCGAATACTCACCAAGAAGTCGACATGGTAGGTGCACATTATGAGTTAATACGACGGCATTCACATACGTCCAGCCTCCCTCCCATGACACATCTGCGGCAACAATTACAATCAATTTGGGAAGGAAACTACATTGTTGCCGGGGAAAATGTTGTCAAGATGTTTCCTATCCGCGTCATTAACACTAGCGCTGCCAGTGCCCTTCGTTTTCTGCAAATGCATCACCTTCAGACTGCGGGTTACGTCACTGCTATTGCTTATGACCTTGAAACTGCTAAGAACGCCTGCGCTTCCACGAGTCTGAAATGTCGAACTGGCCTTGATGTCAATCATGCTAATAGAGGGTTCTTTGCTTGTGAATTTCTCGAGACTCGTCTTATGTGTTGTTTTGTGCGGGCACTGCAAAGGAGACATCGCTGCTCCTCCATTATTTGGCTCCATGACGGTATCTGGATCTCCAAGACGATACCTATCACGGATATTAGAGCAGCCGAGAAAGAAGCGGTCACCATTACGTTTCCTCAGTGTCCACACACCAACCCACTTTTTCTAGTTCGGGAGCTATCGCGCGATTACTGTGCGGGAAGAGAGCGTCTTTCTTGTCCTCCAGCAGTTGCGTTTGTGTTTCCACCTGGCCAAGGGCAAGTTACTAATTGTTCATTTACAAACAAGCACCCAGGTCCCTTGTTCACAGGAAACAGAAGTCACGTTCTTGATGATTCCACTTACCATGATCGAGTGCATAAACGCCGCCGGTGCATCTAGGCTCAATGGCTTAGGCGAGTCTGCTCGCTGCGAGCTCCAGGTCTAGCAGATTTACTTAGGCGCATCTGTGCGCTGCGGCTGTCTGAATTTCTTCATTGGTGCCATGGTGGGCCGTAAAGTGCAGAGCCAGGAGTCCCCCACAGAGAGTCCTCAGGTTGGAACACCACAGGGCATCTCCTTGCGCGAGCAGTGGTCTGAGACCCAAGTCTGCACCTCTGTGCGCTCTGGCACCTGTCTACTCACGAAGCAGGAGTCTGCCAACCGCAGATAGAAAGATGCCTCAACCTCCAACGCAATACTCAGCAGCAAACTCAGGGAACGCCCACGAGCTCTATGTCGTGTGTGTCCGTCCAGGACAGCTCCAACAGGAGGAATTTAACCCCACCAGTCATGGACACCATTTGCCTTTGGCAGGCCCTTACTTCACGACAAGTCGAGACAGAACAAGGTCTGGTTGGGATGTCCTTCCTGGGATGATGAGGTGTGGTGCGCCGTGCTTCATGTGTGGAGGTCGGTGCATCCGTCCACTTGGTCGACACTACATTCGCCTGGCAGATGATAGCCCTGCTCACTTGTGCTGCCGTCATGACCTGGAAGAGCTCTTTCGCTCCTAGCAGGCAGTAGGGTTAATTACACTTTGGTGGTCGCGTAGAGGTGTTAAACCGCCTCTTGGCAAACACCTTTTCAAAGGACCCTCCTCCTGCTGATTTAGTTGCGGCTTTGGGAAGCTCTGCGAAAAAGTACCGGGCTTACTGGTTCAATTTCCTTGTTCTGCAGGACTTTGACATTGATGTCAGACTCGCTGATGTTAGGATAGGGTAAGTGTTGTATTTCCGCTGTGAATCGTTAGATACTTTAGTTGCAACTTGGTCGGGGTGTATCGACTCTTTCAGAAATTGTGCTGCAAGCGAGCCTTTTATTGTCGTCGTTTGAACCTTGAGTTTTGTTTGACTTGTTTCCTCCTTTGGTCACACAAGGCTGCGTCAGGTTTCCCTCACCTAACACCTTGGCCCTATTTCTGATAATGAAAGTCAATCGCTGATGCTACCGTGAGTGATCTGTCCATGGAAACTGCCGGCGCATGTAGGCTCAATGGCTGAGGCGTGTCTGATCGCCGGAAGCCCTTTTGTTTTGATCGGCAGATTTCCTAGGTGCATCTGGTCGCTGCGGCATTCTGCAACGCCCTACGTTAGCCTCTTAACGGAAGGTGCAAGGTCCTCTTTTTACTGCTGCGCTGTGGTCGCCCCAGTAGCTATGGCGGATTCTGCTTCACAATTTGACATTTCGGTGCTCTCCATTCAGGAACTCCACAAGCTGCAGGACAGGATTGTACGGCGAATGGCGTATTTGAGAGAGCGACGAGATCAGGGCACTGCCCGGTCCGAAAGTGAGACCCTTATGCAGATTGCAGCGCAGCCATCAGAGAAGGCATGTCTGCCTAGTACATTAGGGCGGGGAGGTTACTCCCTGGGTTACCCGTCAAACCTGCCCCCGTCAACGCGGAGGAAGCGCTCAAGAGACTTTCAGTGCCGACAACACCCAGCCTCCCTTTCATGGTGACGCTGCTACGAAAAACTACTCCCATGTCAATATGGCAGATACGGTCATCAGTACGCATGCTGTTACAGATCCTTGGTCCTTCTCGCCTTGTCCACCACAACGGCATGAATATGCCTTCTGGCAGGGTCGCCCGCTGCCCATGCAGAACGAGCCGCCGATTCGAAATCTGCGACTGGACGTGGCCAAAGATCTCCCTCCTGCCTTTGGAGGCGTGTGAACTGCAGTGTGTGATGTGCCCAGCCAAGTGTGGCAAGTCACCTACAGATCATGTGCGGTCAGAGCTCCATCTGTGCCCACGATGTGACTTACCTTTGCTGCAAGATGAGTGAGCGACAGTGTATGGCACAAGGGCAGCCTTGACCACCTTGCGGCCTTTTCCTACTGAGGGCTATAAGAAGTAGGTTGCTGTAGAGCTGTTAGCTCTGGGAGTCAGTATGCTGAGATGGACTCGGCCAGTTGATCGGTTCCGGCGCTGCGTTGACTTACCTTTTGTGAAAAGCGGCTAACGTGCATCACCCTAGGGGGTGGGAGTCGTTGTTGAGTTGTGTCGTGATGTGTAGCTTTCCTCGGTTTTTGTTTGTTGCCTTTTTGTGTTTTGCGGGTCATGTTAAAGAGAATGCTGGATCTTACTTTACAATTGTCATGATTCGTGAATACTGCTTACAGGCTCAAAGACTCAGGCAGATATCTGTATCTGTCCGGACAAGTGCTCTTAGGGTAACCTAATCTTTGTTTGAGTATTTGCTACAGAGATGGGAGCATGAAAGCCAGCAAGGCCAAGGGATCGCAGGACAGACCTGCTATAGACACTACCCCCCAGAGTATCTCCGAGACCTTCCGGTTTGCCCCGCAGTCAGGGGAGAAGAGTCTAAAAAAGAGTTTTGTTGTTTTGGCTCCGCCGCCGGGTCTGCATACCTCTTGCTCTGCATCGCGCCAGATTGAGCAGGTATCTGCCTATACCAAAGTGATCCAAAGTGCTTTGTCCACGTCGACAAAATTGCCAATATTGTGCCTTCCAATGCTGTCGACAGGACTCGGATCACGAGGCCCATCGATGCAGAAGGCACTTGAATTGGTAGCAAGTCCAGACGGTATGTCTAGACACCATGAGTGGTTGGGAGATCTGACTCCTTGCCTTGCCCTTTCCAGTGTATGGAAGGAATGGAAACAACACACGTGCATTGTGAGAGATTGCCGCTGGCACTCCCTGATGCGGCAACAACAGGTGCTGGTGGGCCTATCTAATTCAGGCCGGAATCCCACCAGAAGTTAAATGGAAGGTTCTTTTCTTGGCATTTGGTATTCCGTTTCCTGATGCGCTCACAGAGTTTCGTCTTTTCCGAGCTGTGAGCTTGCAGAGGTCGGACCCTCTTGCTACTACGTCTAAAGCGTTCCAGGCTCCTGTTGAGCCTGATCTGCTCTTGTTAGGCATTATTGATGCCTGGCCTGACCTCTGCGATCACCCGTGGATGACAATGTCGGTCACACAACAGTGGGAAGATTCCAAAAGATGCTGTGCCCTTATTATCCTTACGGATTTGGACAGCCCCGTTGACCCACATTGCTCCACAGGCCTGCTGCAAATTGCCGACAAGTTCAGAAGCCCTTGTTTGTGTGTTACCCTTCCTACAGTCATTACATGTCTCACTTTCTGTGAATACCTGTGCTGTCTCTTGCCGTGGGAGTCTCTTGTGCGAGACTGTAGCTTTCAGCTCGATGGAATGAAGGTGGGAATCGAGTCTACTCATGTACGAAATGGTTTCCTTCTTCTTGTGCTGTTGCCCCCCTAGCATTGAACCTCCCCTTTCTTCAGTATTGGTGCACTGGCCCTTTGGCTGGCCTTTCCTTGGCGGGAAAACTGAATGGTATCAAGTGTCACAAGGTGGATGGCTTGACCGTGTGACTAAACTTGTCAAGGCAAAGCGCTGCAGTCAAGGGCTAGACTCACACCAGTGTTCGGTGCGGGCAAAACTCGCTCAGCGGCAGTTCTGTTGGTTGGCCTTCTTGTCTTTGATCCAAGCTTGAAGCTCATGGTGGTCACCAAAGAAAATGTTGCGGCACATGCAATCGCTGAACACCTGGTTGCCCTACAGTTGCCGCAAGAAGTTCAACAACTCATGGGACGACTTGTCGGGTACTACGAGCAACGACGGAAAGGATCCGGCACACCGCTGGACCTTCCGGTTGAAAATCGTAATCACCACATACGACAGAAGTCCTTACTCATAGGATGTGGAGGCGGTTTCCTGCAGGAATGTGGACAGCCATATAGCCCAGTGTCTGACTGGATCAAGGAGGTGGATTTAGTGCTGGAGGGCGAGGGCCAACAATATGGCAACACATGGAGGAAGCTGCAATTGCACGTACTCCACGTACTTCTTTCGAAATTTGGTCTGGCGACCACCGGCAAACACCGGGCGGACTACAGCAAACAGAGGAGGCCAAGAAGTTTCGCCGTAAACTACTCAAGCGGCCTCCGGCGTTACGGTGTCCAACGGACTATATCCAGCCGCATGGGCTGGCTGCTATTGCTGCATGGTACTTAGAAGGTCACCCTGACTCGACCCTTGCTCGTTTCCTACAAGAAGAGGTCACCACACATCCTGCACTCAGACTCGTGGATCAAATCTGGGCTGACTTGGTTGGACAGGGCGAAGCCAAACTAAGCACCCAGGTAGAGAAGGCAGCTATGGTGATCCTGTGGATGGCAATGCCTGGAAATGAAGTTGCTAATACCCTTTCCACTACCTTCGCTGAAGCTGCTGGAGTGGATGGTAAGCAGCAATGGAGTGGATGGTAAGCAGCAATGGGGCCTAGTGCTTTCAAGTAGCGCCCGAGTGACTCAAATGACATATCAAACGGTCATAGGTGTTCGATACCCTGAGCTGGTGACAACCAGCCCTATACAGGCTGTACTTTTGGCAGATTCGTTCCCCCTGATGAAGATCTACCAGGTGGCTTCTTGCCTGTCTTCTGGGGTGTACCCCGCGCCAATTTGCATGCGGTTGTGGACATTGGGGCAGTGGTAGAGTGGCTGCAATTCCAA
>DF246200.1:0-11906 GCA_000507305.1 Breviolum minutum Mf 1.05b.01
TTGAGCCAAACGGTTGTGACATGTTGGTCACTCATGGGACAGTTGAATCTTTACAGAACCAACCAACCAACCAACCAACCCACCAACCCAATCGGATTTCATGGCAGGAATGTTGGCCTGCTGACGAAGGAAATTATGGTCCTTTGTTCGTCCGATTGGCCTGGCATTGCAGTGGTACTTGGCGCATCACCGATGGGCTTCTTGGAGTGTACAGGGGTACGGGGATGGACGGGGCAAAGACCTTGGAGGTGTTTGTGATTGAGGCAACTCCCCTGCCAAATTTCACCAATCTTTAACCACTTTCTGATAAGGAACTTCTGAATTGATGGTACCAAATGGTATTTTTCTGTATGCTACTTGAAGGGAGTGTTTGTTAGTGTAAAAGTAATTCTCGGTTTTTGGTATTTTGGTCCTTCAACTTGGTACTTGTGTGTTACGATCCATATTGAATCTTCCACGTAAGGCGCGGTGGTTGTGCAGGGGGACGTCAACGCTTTGAGCCAGTGCCTTTGGCAGGTTTTGTTGGGTGGGGTTGTTGGCTTCTGGAGAAAGCGCCACAATTCATTCATGAAGATTCCTACTAATTATTGTATCTAGTATCTAGTATATAAATCTTGTTTTGATTGGCAAAGGCCTTGTTTCGGAGGGTTGTTGGGAGAAGATTTGGCATTTTGGCAGCTGATATGGATGTTGTGGGTTGCGTTGTTGCTAGCTGGATTGGACATTTAGATGTGGAGGACTCGGGCAGATTGGTACTATTGAATATTGTTGAGACTTGGGAAAATGCCTCTTTGCCTGAAACAGCACAGCGGGCATGGGTCAGGAGCTGTTCTTGACTAGCACAAGATTGCTGTGACATATCTATTTTCGAATGTAATAAAGCACATCAAAACTGTTTAAATCTAAGGTTGCTTTTAGTGGATGATCCTTCTTAATGACCATCACTCTCCTGATGTTGTCAATGCATGACATAAACATGCATTCTTCGGATGTCCTTTTGCTTCAGCTGGGATGCACCACTCTTGGAATAGATCTGTTGACTGTCCAGCGGCTGGGTTGACAGCATTTAATAGCTCCTAGTTCCCAACCAGGTCAGTTACACTAGCCGGGTAGAGAGGCCTGCGTTTTGGAAACAGGTTGTGTTATGGAAGTTTCTATCAGCTGATCACTAACACCTTAGAGCATTTGATTTCGTGGGGAGGTGATCAGCTACACCTTCCCCAATCCCAATCTGGGGTCGCTTTGTCGCTTGGCGAACTGAGGAACGCTCCTGGGCTGACAATACGAATTTGGATAAGGCCAGAGCACTTCTTTGGCCCATCAAAGCAAAGTGTCTTGGTATCTGAAGATATTGGTGGTGTGTTTTGTCTTAGCTTTTCCGTGGTTGACGGGGTTGGTTGGTTCGTTCATTTCAGCCTGGCGCTTCTGGTTCCAAAGTGATGACTGTAGGGTCAATAACTTCGACGTGATGTACCGAGAACTCAATGATAAACGAGGTCAGAGTAGCTTTTGTGACGATTTCACAAACATGTGAACTTTTTGCAGGATAGATTTTTCAGAATACTGTAATACTGGTAAGTACCAAAGATACCAGATGCTGATAGAGCATACTGACTTCTTTTGCCTACATTTTCCATACCCTTACGGGACTGTCTACCGGCAACAACAACTATTCTTTAGTGCAAGAGCATTGAATGTCATCAAGCGGCATCTCTTCATCATTTGAGCGAGTCTTTTTCATCAGGCATCAGGATCTAAGGATTGCAGTTTTCTTTGGTTTAAAGATTTAAAGCCGTAAAACAAACCTGCAGCCAGGGCGGCCCGCAATTTTTTCAGACCAGCAACCTCACAGGTACGGCGATGGCCTCAGCTGGGGTGATCTCTTCATCTTGGTGTCTTGGCCACGGTTTGACAAGGTGAATTGTTGAGTCGTGGAATGTTTCTTTTCATCAACCCACCGTATGGGGACGGTTGCCCTTGAAGCACAATCAGGGAGGTGTTGCAGAGATGCTGAGATGTTTGAAACTCAATGGCCGCTTCTTAAGGACGGAAATTGAAGGAGGCAGGTGTTCTACAGAGGGTGCTTCAGAGTTCCCCCTTCAGAATACTCAGTCTCAAGTCACCTTGCAAATGAGTACACAAGTGTTGCTCCCCGTAAAACATCAGTTTTTCGAGTTGACAATATCAGCGATATTACATTACTTGGTATGGAGATTGCGATCCTTGGTTGTGGAAGCTTGGAACACGGCTCTGGAGGTCAACGTCACACAAGCACGTGCACTGACATGGTTCCATGGATAGAGATATAGAATGATGTATATCAATATACAATTACACATATACAGACACACTTTATGGTAAACATATATACTTTTTCATACAGAGACATCTGGCTGCTTGCGGAGGCCCAAATGATCTAGTCGCACTATATTTGATGGTGAACTTGAGGGAAAATCATCAAGACACCTAGAAATTTATGACATGTACATATAAAGATGCGTATCAGCACCCCGCTTAGCAGTACGTGGCAAGCCGGGAGGTGCACCAACATCCATTGGTAAGCATTTATAAGTAGTATACATTTGTTCTCCGAGACGAGTTTTTTTTCTGTTTTTTCCCGCGTTCTTTTCGGTGACTCTGAGGCTGGAACGACCGCCATCAAGACAATGGGTGGTCCCATCTCCGAGTGACTTGGATGTGAAGGAACTTCTGGGTGAAGCTGTGGATGCTGCGATTCCAAAGTTTGATGGTTTAGTAAGGGGCCATCAGAAAGTGAATCCAGGCAGATGGTTTTTCATGACTTCTTGCATCTTCTTACCCAGCAAATGGTTGTTCAGGAGATTAGTAAACTTTGACCAATCAATGGAAGTTGCGTCATCTACTTTGACCCTGGCACAAATGTATCTACAGATCTAATATTGATTTTGTAGGGTTATGGGTTGTTACAGTGTTCTTTGATTTGAGTCCGAATTTGCCACCCAGATCTTTTGATCCAAAGGAAGCAATGAACGTAGATATGATGTCGATAGATCGGGGTGAATGGTGCATCGCCAAGCAAAGGCAATGATCTCCCGAGCGTTTAGTTCGGGGGAATCCTCCCGGAATGACCTTTACAGCATAGGCAGATCGATTCTTCCATAGCTGGCGAAAGCTGCATAGCTTGTGATAACTTGGGGGATTCAGATACCACCAGGAGACATGACCGTGGAACTTCTCATGTGAAGGGTTAGCAAACAGAGATGATCCTCCACAAGACACGACACCTACGACTCCGTACGACACCTTCAGACCACAGGTATTGCGCTGGCCGAATCGATGCTCCGGACGGTGGAGCAGAGGGACCGGTCGAGTTGAGCACTGAAAACCCTTCAATGAATTGTAATTGCAAGGGAATTCATCTGCTTGAAAAGTCGTTTTTTTTTGAAATGTAATCAACCATCCATCATCATCAAGCTAGATTCTCGCGGCTTTTCTCAAGATTGCTTCAACTACTACCAGTTGGAAACGGACATGGCAGTTCCCTCCCACATATCGCTCTGAAGATCAAGCTTTCCAAGAAGAGTTTACCTTAACAAAGTCCTACCATTCTTGTGTCTTGTTTTATCAGGGATTTGCCATTGGGATGTTTAGAATCGTATCTACTGACCTGCAATTCCTTGTAGTCTTCCTTGTAGTCTTTCAACCTTTTATTTTTGCAGTCAATCAGTGAACTGAAGGCCGTTTCAATACTGATGCAGCTGATACATGCTAACACTGCAGCTACTGCATTTTTCTTTTTTCTCAAAGCATCAATTCAGCTTTTCGAACTCGACAATTCTAGGAAACAACAATCCCCATTTTCAATTGTTGTTGTTGTTGTTGTTGTCGTTGTTGCTGCTGCTGCTGTTTTATGAATCATATCCTGACGTTGATACAGCAGCAACGACGCTATTTTCGAGTCAGGCACAGATAGCTTGGATCTTGGTCCCAGCCCACAACAAGAGATTCTGGGAACGCAAGCACATACACAAAATACACAAAGAGGTGTTGCTTTATCTACAACTGGAGTGAAGAAGGGCTTAGTCAGTAGTAGGGGTTGCAGGTATATGAGTTTTACACAAAATCCAATATGCATTACATATGCACATACATATGCCCCTGTGTTCACAGGTGCAATGTATACTAGTATACACTATTCAACGGTGCATATCAGCATGGCAATCGGCACACACGCATGTATATATATATATAATATATAGATGTACCTATTATATATTTATATACATATTCGCAAAATTGCACAGCCGACTTGTTGACTAGAAGTCTGTCCGTCAGCATTTAGGATCTTTAGACGGCCGGCACTGGAAGCTTTTGGACGTTTTCGAAGCAGATTCACTGTTTGGGATGGATGTTGATTTGCTAATTTGATTGCTAAATTTTTTGTTTGGGACAGGACGTTTCAGCCAAAAGTTAATACGGTGTTGATTGGAATCTGAATCTACGCCAAGTAATTAGAACGCGATGCATCAACCATTGGAGGTAAATTGTTGTAAATGTTCCAATTTGTCCTGGACTCTTGACCTCTGAGACTTGGTAAGGCATTCCCTCCGGCTTTTGCTTGGGATTCAGCCTTTTTGGATGGTTGTGGGTTCCCTTTGCTCGAACTTGATCGTCAGGCCCCAGGTTTGAGATTTGGGTGACATCAACAAAAAAGGAAGTTTGTAAGGGAAATTGAGGAATGCTTAGGGCCTAGGGAGCAAAACCTCCAATGATGGAGTTGAATGCAATTTGGTTTGGTCACTTGCACGGCATCCGTTGGATTGCCAAGGAAATATGCGCCATGCCCCATCAATGGCACTTGCACACGACCACTCGGCAGCACCACTGCGTCTCGGATTTTTGAAAGAAGCCGCCCGGAAAGTGTCCAAATTACAAGGCACCTGCATGTGATCAACAATGTCTCCTTCACAAAGAGGTGGCTCAAAATTGCATCTACCTTAATCTCTGTTTTTCTCCCAGATTCGGAGACGGTTTTGACTGTGCTGTTTGGTTGGCGGGCTGGGATCTTCCTCCATCTCACAGCATCCAAGCTGATGAACTTGCTGACTGACCACACACTTTTATCCTCCATTTTGAACTGCGCACAATTGTTCCACAGTGTTCCAGACAAAAAAAGGTCAACTATGTTCTTATGGGCTTGTGGCCATTCCAACGACTCTTCTTAGATTATTTCCCAGCTCTTGTCCTTTTACCATCTTGCTTTGCCAAAGCAATTTCCGAGGTTGGTCTCATCTATTTGAACCCCGAAGGCAACGGCTTCAATGGTCGTGCGAGGGAGATTGGTTGCTGCGATTGGGATCTACCATGACTGGCTTTTCTCTATTTCTTACACTCAGCATGAATAGTAACAGTAGCATTGATGTACTATGATATTGATCATACACATAGTGGAGTTCAGCCAATCTTCACTGGATAAACATTTTTTGTCATGATGGCATTTGTGATATAACATCCGGTATCTAGGCCCATCTCAGATGATGATTCAAAAATCATCAGGTGATGGTGTTCCCTGTCACCTCATCAACGGACCAACTCGACCTCCCTTGTCAGGCCCAGTGACCAAGCGATCTGATACTTGGCTGGTTAATGGTATTTGGAGTTTCATGAGCTAAGTTTCATGTTCATGAGATGGTGGGCCATTGGCAACCAAAAAGCTGTTGTGAGTCTTTCTGCGACTTTTTACAAGGACTCTTTTTATATCAATGCCGCTGGCATTTAGGCCTCTTGCATCATTTGACACATGACTATGCAATTTTTGGTTTGGTTACCCGCTTGCATCATGCATCGGGAATTAGTTCTACACTACACCTTTGACATGGATATTGATTGTTGCAGCCTTTTTCGGGGTATTGTTAAACTGGGAAGTGAGGATGGCAGCTACCAAGTGGATCCTGATCCTGCCAAGAGTGCCCGAGATGTTCGCGATTCCTTTGGTCGTATGGGCATGAACGATTCCCAGACGGTTGGGAACCTAAAGCCAGGGTGGATGGGGAAAGTTTCGTCATAGTGAAAGGGCGGTTCAGTGGAAGGTGAGGACAAGCACAGTGCAATGGTCAGTTCTTCTCAAAAACATAGTGTGCAACAGAATTGACGAGTCAGATCGCATGGGAAGTTCCAAGATGGGCTACTTTGGGATTACTGTAAGTGACAAGCAGAGGTTCTCATGGGATGCAGAAGGTGCAAATGTGAAAGGCATCAAGATGTGAGCTGACTCTGGAGAATGATAATGGTCAACAATGATACTATTTGTTCCCCTGTTCACACCCTGCCTCCAATGGGAGATATGAGACATATATTCTTATATACGTATATGTATATATATATATATATTCATGCACCTACTGTACATACACGATAGTGATCATATCCTGGTTTTATCCCTCACCATGTACTCCATGGCGCAACTCACGAGAAACTCAGAAAGACCTACTGCATCCAAATGATTGAAGTCGCCAAGCCTTTCCTGCCTACGTTGGTATATCAAGATATGCTTGTGCAGTGGCACAAAGAAGTACTGCATATGACAAGTTGGTAGACATCCCCCAGGAAGCTGTAAGCATGCAGAAGTTGGAGAACGGTAGTCTGCTTGCACGGCTTTTCAAGAGGTTTCTGATATGTCATAGGATTTTGTTGAGGTGGAATGACTGATGAACCTAAGTCATCAGTTGGCATCTTTTCAAGAAAGCTTCAGTTTATATTAAAACATGAACATGTTTTGTTGGCTTATGTACATTTTCTTCCCCATATCCTGCCTGGAGAATGGCGTGACCGGCATGTTTAATCGTGTTCACCATTGGCCCATCTTTTTCTACTTGGCAAGATGCTACAACTGTGAATAGCTCCATGTTTTCACCAACACTTCAAGGAACAGTTTTTATGAATCAGACTGGAAAAATGTACTGTATCTGTTCACTGATGAAAACCTACGTTTTCACTCATCAATTTTCCCTGAAAGATCAGGATCCAACATCACCTGCCGTGATGCCTTCTAGTAGTTTATCATAGTTTCTTTATTTAGAAAGCCTCTGTAAAACTGACATTTTAGATTTTTAACCTGCACATATACAATCATCTTCCTTGCAACCCATTCTTTCACATCTAACCCACCCACCAAGGTGGCTCTCATTGGAGGTGGCCATACCTTTGGCAAAACCCATGGTGCTTGCCCTGAAGGTCCTGGACCTTCTCCTCGTGAGGACCGGGATATCAAGCCCATGTGCGGGAGAAGATGTATCTTGAATTGTATGGTTTCTCAAAGTTGAAGACCTTGTTCCTTTCGGTTGATTTCATGGCCGGGAAATGCCAGGATATCAACAACCCTTGGCCTGGGAAGTGTGGCACTGGAAAGGGGCAGCTTGACAGCGAAAAGGGTAAACGCCACTGACTTTGAGAGCGATGTGAAAGGCCTCGACAGGGAATCGACCAAAATGAATCCCATCTATTTTCATAGATGCGCAGTTTATTTTTGCAAGATGGTTTGAATAAGGTTTTGTCACCTTGATTGTTGAATGAAACCGTTGATCGGCTGAAAGCATAGTACCGCATCAAATCATCCCTTCTTTCCACATGAATGATTTCAACATTCATGACGTATACATGACGTATATTTTTTTTGCCCACGTTCATCCATGGATTTGAACAACAACAACAACAACAACAACAACAACAACAACAACAACAACAACAACAACAACAACAACAACAACAACAACAACAACAACAACAACCTGGAGCTGGAGATGTACCGAGGCCTGATGCCTTCACCAGTGGCACCTGGGCTGAAAGTCTCCACCCTTGAGTGGGTTGGAGGAAATCTATGGGTTTAGACAAGGACATGCAGAGGAGATAGTATTAATAGTATGTTGTCTAAATGAGATCATAATTGTCTTAAAGTACTGTATAGGAAATGATGTTGCTATTTGCCTATGAGCTCATATAAATCATATGTACTGTATATGACCTTAGCATCTATGTACATCTTCCTGCCAAAACGCACATTTGTTTGAATCCGTGGGATCGCTAAAACGTCATTACTAAAGGGAAACCTTCTTGGAAACTGCCGTTGCCTAGAGGCATGGAGGGTCCTTGGACCACCAAGCCTGCGCAATGGGTTTCGGGCCTCAGACCAAAGCTCAAACGAACAAAAGAAACCTCTAACGACTGTGAGGATTTTGTTTTTTTGTGGAACTGCATTTGCCAAATTTACATTTCGTGGGGAGATATATAAACCTGGAGTGGCTCACAACTGATTTGATGACACTCGCTAACTCGCAAAGTTTCATCCCGGGGAACACCCAGAAATGCCTTTGCCTCAGATCCCCCCAACTCTCTGAATTTTTGGCCACAATGACAATGAGGAGCCACTCGGCTTTTTTCAAATACAGCAATCAAGTCTTGAATGAATAGTCTTTGAACATCTTTGAACAGTAACATTAATTTTTGTTTTGGTATATACGAAAGCAGCGAAATATCGAACGAGTACACCTCCAAGCAACTACAGTACCAACAAAATTCCACCGTGACATCTTCGAGGACAACGAGTTCTTCGTGAATCTCTTTAACCGTACCTGGGAGCTCATCAAAGGCCTTCTCGGATCAGTGACAGCAGTGGTTGGAAAGTATGCGACTCCTTAGAGATGACTGAGTCCTCAAGAAATGGTGGTTGGAAGACTACACACATCCCTTTTGGGACATTTTCGATCACGACTTTCATGTATACCTATTCGCTTGACAAGATTCCAGCGAGCGACTTGTTTCACCACCTTGCCCGCTGGTGTGAGGTAGCAGTGCTCTAGTAGGCAAGCAAACCAGAACTAACCAAATGTGCAAGTGGAGCATTTGATACACTTCGAAGACTTTATAACCACAAACCATTTCCTTCAACAGAATGACAGTTTTCCAAGCTGGAACACTTTCTACAATTAACTTTACCTGACCAATGCGTATCAATGTGTCATCTCTCCATACTGCACCACACCTGCTATAAGCTTTGCTTCTTTGTCAGGACCTGGAGGCCACTGGCAATGGCAAGTGCAGAATGCTGTCGAGGATGAGAAGAAGCTCATGAGGTCCGCCTCCAACCTGCGAAGGGGAAAACCAACGTGCATCTTGATGGGAAAATCTAAACATATCTAAACCTTTTTTTCGCAAAGCTTTGGAAAAGGACCGGAGAACCAATCGAATTCATACCAAGTTCAATCTAGGCATCGAAAAAATCATCGGCCCGGGCTCTTTTTCGCTCCGTTTTAGATAATTGTGTGTTTGTGCGGCCATGGGCAGTAAATCTGCCGATAGATGCCTATATCATATAACAAACTCGGGGCACCTTTGCAGATCACAGGTGATTGCAGCAATTGCAGAGCAAATTTCTTCCCCTGGGCTTGGATATCACACCGACAATCTCCCTTTACTGAACTGGGATAGTTGCATGTTTGGGGCAGACTGGCACTTTTCTATGATGTGAAGAAATATGCAAATGAGAAAAGAGCCGCCATGTAAAGAAAGGCAAACCCAAACACAAAGAGAAAGGAGATGGAGAAAAAATGTCTCTTACGTTTAGCTGTGGAAATCTGTTGTTGCTGTTCTGGCCCTCGTCATGGTGGTCGTAGCTATCATGGTTGCAGTACTAGTCGTGCTCGTCACTGTTGTGGTCGTAGCTGGTGGTGTGGCCTTCGTCTTCGTCACTATTTTTGCTTCTGCTGCTATGGACCTCTCTCACTGGTTACAGTAAGTCCATGAGACATTGATTCGACTCATCTCAATAGTCGGTCAGAATCTCCAATTAAGGTTTGTAACAATGGGACAACCCAAACAGGAATTGGAGTGAATTTAGGCTTCAAGAATCTTCATGATGCTTTGAAACTTTTATATAAGTCTACAAAAGGTCACCCCCTTAATGGGAGTCTCGATGAAGCTTTGTGCTTTTTCAGAGGTTTGGGTCTAAGACCAGGGAGCTCTTACCCCAACCGTTTTAGACATGGTTCTTCATCCATGTAGCAAGACCATATAAGTGGTGGGTAGTTTATCAGGCAATGGTTAGTTACCAAGTTTGTGTTTGAGGTTGGTGGCTTACTTTGTAACTTCCGAGGAATCCTGTAGTGTAAGGGATGATTGCAATAGTAAACCACCAACATCAAGCACCAACCACACATCCATTGAGATCCATTGAGATCCATTGAGTTGTTAAACTTATATGATTACATGCATTTCATTGTTTGTATTTATTTTGAAGTAGTCCTATCTGCTTGGTTGTCAACATGATTTCCGAATCACATTAGAGAGTTTGTGCACAGAGATGTGACGTCATGCTCCCAACTCCCTTTGTCCCTGGTTGAAACCTGGCTTCAACATAGAGATGTCATGACGACTCAGGGATGCCATGGAAACCCCGCAAATCCCGAATCAGCAAAATGCAAGTGGTTTTGATTCAAGTGAATTCTGATTTCAGGGTTGCCTTGCCGTTGATGCAAAGGCTTACCAGTGATGTTGCCCTGCTGCACGACGATTCCTACAAAAGCATTGCTCATGACCAGTGGCATGGGATGGGGTGACAACTTCTGGAAATGACTTGAAGTCTTAGTCATCAAAATGTGAGCTGACATCAGACGGCTGCCAATTGAGTTTGTAATCATGCATTTGACTGATTATGTGCATGTATTTTGCTTCTAAAATTGTTTTATGGATATCTATATATATATATATACTTGTTTTTATCCTATTTTTTCCAATATTTTGTTTGGTGTCACTGTGAATGGGGTACCTTTGATTGGCTCCTTCTGAAATGAATTCAGTAGCGCAACATCCTGTTGATGCTTTGAGGGGCTTGACATCCTTGAGGCCCATTAAATTTGTCAAGTCTTTCATCTTCCACGACGCATGCAAGACTGATATGCACGCAGAATGCGTTCGATGCGTACATATATAGATATGATAACATGTCGAAACCGAAATATATGGCAACATATACACTGTGCTGATATTTGTTTACATTAATAATAGACACACTTCTTCATCTTCTCGGGTGAGTTTCCTGACAAGGTCGTGGCACGTAAGGGTAGACTTGGTATACGCAAACCTAGCCAATTAGAGTGATGTGAGGGGATAAACCACCCCGAACAGGTAGTTGACGTTGATTGGCATCCATTTCGGCTTTTTTCTTGCATTTTCAAGGTTGCTGAAGCATTATTCGATTTACCAAGATGGACTTGATTTACATAGTTCCATTGAACTCACCCTATGAAAACTATAATGGCGCTACCGCTACCACGCTACCTTGAAATCCCGATGGTTGGACCAACTTGTTTTTCGTTGCTGGTTCGCTGTTATATGAGTTGAACATATCCTGGCAATTCCTGGATCGGGGGTGGATCAACGGAGCCACAGGAGTTTGCCTTAAACCTTCCAGCCTTCGACCGTGCCTTTGACGAGGCTGGGGGTGTGACCTTGGGTGTCCGGAAGATCGGGGCCAGGAAGTGTACAAAAACCAACAAACTTCATCCAGAGGAGTTGTTTGAAATGAAATGTCGACATAAATAGACTCACTTCAGAAAGGAGACACAGTTTCACTTCAATGTATGTCCTTTGTGTTCTAGATGTCTTTTTTCAATGATTTTTTATGCAAAGGTTTCAACACCTCACAACGCGTTGCTGCCCAGACATCATACCTTGTTCCCCTTTGACTTTGTTGGATCAGTTCCATTCACATGTTTTGCACATCGATCAGCCATCATCACGACAACGATACGGACGATGATGTTATTGATGATAGCAGTGACGATGTGGATGATGATGATGGCGATGACGATGACGATGACGACGACGACGACGACGACGACGACGACGACGACGACGACGACGACGACGACGAC
>DF246201.1:1384-11907 GCA_000507305.1 Breviolum minutum Mf 1.05b.01
TATTTCCGCCTATTTTTAACTCAGCCGCCAGGCCTTTAGTAGAGTTGATTATCATCCCTTACAATGTCTTGGTTTAATGTCAAGTCACTAATGAATCATTTCTTTTCTCAGGAATCATCCCTGGTGCTTGAGTAGAGTTGACCATCCTCCCTTACATTTGTGAGTTTCCCCCTATCTTTCTCAAACGCCAGGCCTTTAGTAGAGTTGACCAATGGCAAAACTTGGATTTTCTCTTGTGCTTTTCCTCCACTGCGTCTATTTTGGGAGCTGCCGGACAAGCGAATTATGCGGCAGCCAATGCTTCTATGGATGCTTGGACCTACAAGTATCGTTCCTTGGAGCTGCTTAAAACAACAAAAAACAAGGGGAGGTGAAACAAAGATGAAGGTTAGGGAAGTGAATAGTGGAAAAAATATAGAATTTTATATCTAAGTTTATTATTTATCTTCTAGTTTGTTGATAGAAGATGAAACAGATGAACTTATATATGTCGTTTTCGATCTTTAGTAATGACACTTGAATTGCTAAAGATTTGCTGACTCAAAAGATGTACCTTGAAGCAACCTTCACCCACTATCTTTTGATGCAACTATTGACCTCAATATCCATTGCCAGGTTTGAGTTCTTTAATGGCAAGCACTGTGCAGTGGGGAGCATGGCTGGAGATTGGGATGGCGGCTGCAAATCCCAGTACCTTCAAGCACTTGGCACAGAAAGGGATCTCCATGGAACTAGGCTGGTTTGGAAGGGTTCTGGTATCCAGGGCGGGTTTTTATGTACCAACGATTAGTGCGTTTCATTGTGAACCGAAACTAGCAGTTGAGATTGACGTAGTCAGGTGGACCGGCTTTAGCACTGCATTTGACTGGTGGCAAGCCTACAACCTATCAGTAGCATCATATCTTGTCAGATTGATTGCGTTGTTTCCAAAAGGGAAAGGGTAATAGGAAAACACGCAAGGGAACTCTTCATGTTTCCAGGAATATATTTGTCAGCAACTTGAACCTATGCTTCATCTGAGCCACAAAGATAAAAATGGTTTGGCAGCATGAATCTCCTACTGTTGATGGAAGAAATCTGGCCAACCAGTTGAGGTTGGTAGTTTATCCCACGACCGGGTTTTACACATCCAACCGGTGGTTGGCCTTGGGATTTCTGAATCATCAACAGTCAGGGGTCATCCATGGAAGTCAGGAATATCAATGGAAATCTCCCCGAAGATGAATGAATGTCACCAAAACAGGGACCACTTAAAAGGAACCAAATCATCTTCCAACCATCAATTTTGAAGGGATATGTTACCATGTTAGTAATATAACATGATGTGACATGATGTACCATGTTAGAACGTGATCTCATACCATACCATACTATTCCATACAACTTATACAATTCAACAATATATATAAATACAGAATATAGATTATATTCCAAAGTAATCGAATGCAATACGATATTATGTGAATTTATCAGATACAAGGAGATAAGATAAACTAATGACATATGATGTGATGAAATCAAGCACATGAAGGATATGTTTCTCCAGTTTCAATTGACTTCGCAGCAATGTATCATTTCATCACTTGCTAATAATTCGTTTGCATCTATCACTTAGTTGAAAGAAATATATTCTACATCATCATACATTTATACAGTATATATATCATCTACATCTAACCGCAACACTGATCTGTTGCCGGCCCACCGGTTCTGTGCCTTGTGCAAAAACCAGGCCTTGCAATGTTAAGTGCGATGCTTCGTCCTGTCAGTCCAACCTCCTTGGTGTGCGCAAAGGTTGATTGGATACCCTTCCTATCCAAATTTGGAGCAGGTGATTTTGAGAGTTGAAGGGGGACAAGAAAAATATATATATTTGTATATATACGTATATATAGTATATCCAAATCCGCTAGAAAGGCTTAGGAACTGAACATGTTTTTATGACCATTAAAGCATAGGTTGATTGGTTTTTGATTGGTATTTTTTTGGTTTCTTGCTCTCTCGTTAGTGGCAAAACGCCGTAGAACTATATAGCATGTTTAAGATGTTTACAATTTTTTGGGGTGACTTTCAGCTGCAAGAATGCAGCTTGCTTGTTTTCGAGAAATCTGTTGGGTATTTGCTTCGTAGTTGTTGGCAAGAGATTGGTCAACAAAACAAATCCAAGACACCTCCATTCCCTTCACAGGACGCCCCAAGTTCTTCGGCTACATGAGTTCCAACCAAACACCATTGGTTACGACTCCAGCTCGCGAGTCACCGTTGGTTGCAAGAGGTGCAACAACTTTGGAATTGGTTAAGTCGGTGGCATCAAAAGTGATTGGTGATTTGGAAGTGGATGAACCTTTAACAACTGCAACTTGGTTGAATGTGAGGTTTTTAACACGAACCCCAAAAACTAAGAAACTAGCACCTGGAGGCCGAGCCCCAAACGGAAAGTTATCGGAAGCAACCCCAGTGTTGCAGGTGCTACGATATTTTCAGGGAGGGTAATATTTGGTGCGTATGTTTCTGATTTTTTAAATTGAAACCTTGGGAATGAGATTTGTGAAATGCGGTGTTGTTTTTGAAAAAACACATATGGTTGAGTTTGATGAAGCTTTTTTTGGACTCAGTCCCAAAATTGGGTAAGATGACCTAGTTCTAGTTACTCTAGTTGATGAGTCAGAATTTTGTGAGATTTTTGGTACTGAAAAAATCTTCCAACAAGGCAGGAATGGATTCCCTTTCAGCCGTGGAACTACGTCGCAAGCTGGCTGAAGCTGCATCATCTCAGGGCTCAAAGCAGTTTCAGCTTCCAAGCACGGTGGCCTTTGATTATCCTACTGTCCGAGCTCTAGCGGAATATTTGGATCAGTCGGTCCCACAGCAGTTTGTAGAAGCGCCAGTTGAAGCTGCGAGGCGAAATGGAGCCGGAACTGCACCACGAACGAGGCTGGTTGCTGGTGAGGCTTCTAAGTTGCCTGGGGCCCACGCAACAGATGCTGAGGCATGGACCATCTTCCAGCAACAAGTGGATGCAGTGACAGAGATCCCCTTGCTACGTTTTGATGTGAATGAATGCTTTGATCCTACAGCAGCTGGAGTAGGTTTCCTCACTTATGCACGGCATGCAAGTTTTATTGATGGAGTTGACCCTTGGTGTAAAAAACAGTGTGTTGACCCGAATGAGGAAGTCAACACACTGACAAGTCATTTCAGTTTTTGCTGCGAGATGTTTGTTTTAGATAACAATTTTGAGCCGCAATTGACTGCACTCCATAAGTTGTGATTTGGTTTAGTCACATTGTAATCTAGGAATCATTCTTGGTGAGTTTGGCCAATTATTTGTTCTGAATTGGTATACTGAGATGTGCTAGGATAGAAGACCAGCCAGGTTATTAACCCAAATATTGTTGCAAACCGTTTGGAAACTTGCTGGGACATCCGAACCGTATAGATATGACTTCAATTTGGGTTCCAAAGCACAAAGGTGACTCGCTGCAATTGACATTTAGTGGTTTACAATGTTTTACATATATTTTCCTGCGTTTATTAAAACACAAGAATTCACAAGCAGCATCACAGATCAAAACATTTGAACAAACTCTTATGTACCTCAGCCGAGCTCATTGTAAAATGATAAATAGTTCAATATCAAAACCTCAAAAAAATCGGTGAAACCACTCCAGAAATCTCATGAAAATGTTTGAAAAAAAAACACTCCAAACAAACAGAGACACAAATTGAAGACGTTTTTGTTTTTTTTGTGTTTCGAAAGTTTCTGTGAAACTGCCGGGCAAAATCCCATGCAAAAAATAAAGTTTCAGGACCTCTTTGACCCGCGATTCTTTGGTATTTCCAGCAACGAAGCTGCCGCCATTGATCCACAGCAACGTCACGTGTTGGAAGTGGCCTATGCTGCATGCCATGATGCTGGAAGATCACGTAAGGAATTGACAAAGAAATCTATAGGTCCCTTGAATGGCAATTTTTGCGCGAAGTTTTAGTTAGATTTGCGTGTTTCTAGAAGACAAAGAAGATGAGGAGGTATGTTTTTGACAACAAGAATGTGCCAGCAAAATCCATCAAGAGGTTTTTGAAGAGCAATCCTACTTTAAGTTTGAAACATGCACATCCAAACTTCCTCCAACAATTTTCCGTCGGTATTGCTTTGGACCCTGAAGCACGTTTGTCCGAACATCTTTCACAGTTTGCCGTACTACAATTACATACAATTACTACTATGTACATCCATGTACTACTGACAAAGTAGAGGGTGCACAGTGCAAAAAGCATTCACGGAAACAAACCTGGCAGTTCAGTGATGTGATGCCCAAAATCTTGGGATGTTAAGGCGATTTCTTCAGAAAAAAATAAGCTGTTTGAAACCCCATTGTTGGCTCCTTGACATACCCCCCATGAAAACTAAGATGGCAATGGAGAAATCATCAGTTCGAACAGGAAATACATCTTCAAATGGTGGATTTTCCAATGTCATGTTAGTTTTCAGGGGTGTAGAGTCTTTTAGATTAACTATATATCTATATGTAGATATCAAAAGCTGTTGATGCCTGTAAACCCCAACGAAAACATCCTGGCCATCACCCCCACTGCCACTTGCCACTTTCGTGCAAGGCGTTTTCGTGGGACAATGTGCCAATGATTGGGCCAAAACTTGGAAGGAACGAAAGGCAAGTACCTTTATGGGTCCTGGCACTCATGTCGCTTGGCGAAAGATGAGGGGGATTAGGATGGCCAAACTGAAACAAGAAGATACCTGGACGAATGGTGATATGTACTAAATGTACATATCTTCATAGTTATGTATATTATATATTGTAATGATATACAACCTACATCATCTAGACAATTTCCAAAATGACATGGCAAATGACATGGAAAGCTGGGGGGCTCTCCATAGTGGAAGTCCGAGGTGAGAAGCTGCTGATTGAATGAAACACATTCTCCGGAATGAGGGAGTTGGATCTACCAAACATATCATTACATGCTCTGAAACTGAAACGTAGTAGACCTTTTGATACATATCAGGTTTGTTCAGGAAAGAAGATATAAAAGTAGGATTGCATCTAAAGAATTGGGTCAAACATATAGAAATCTCCAAGAGATGTCATTCTTAGAAGTGTTGAAGCTTCTGAACGAAGCTGTTTCGGACGAACTCATCAACTGCTTGTCCAATTCGACCTTGTTTGATTTGTCATCATTCAGATTGGCGGTCTCCGATTTGTTGAGTCCAAAAGGGGCTTGAAGAATCAACAGTGTAGAAGCAGGAAGGCGAAGGTTGACACTACTTTCTTCCCATTCCCATCCAAGGCCAGCATTGCAGCAAATCGTATCTCCTTTTGTCTCGGACTTGAAGGTGTAAGTGTTACGGTGGATACGGCCTGTTCGTCTACCTTAGTGGCATTGGACATGTCCATCCAACGTCTGGGTGATTTGGAAGCGGTTCTTTGTAGTGGAAGCCAGCTGAATTTGATCGCAGTCTCTTTGCAGCAAATTTTTTGTTGGGAGGAAGTTGGGGAAGAGATCAACGTTTGATGTGGATCAAGGAGCTCACCCTCTCAACCACTATTGTCACTTGTTTAGGCCTTATTTCCGAGCAACAGGGTGGCCACTGCACTGGGGGGTGGATAGTTGTAGCTCGATCCCCATGTGATGCTGCTGATGGTGCAGAACTTCAGTGTGCACCAGTTTGCTATAGAAAATTGAGCACAGCCCATCAAAAGGAAAAAGATCCAAGAAGAATATCTCCCTGTGATAGGTATTCATATATCAATATCTAACACAGGTGGTGATTGCTAGATTTCACCCATCAACCAACCCACTATAGATCTGCGTAAATTTCTGTTGTCATGGTGGCTTCCTAAGGTAGTTTCGCATAAAGATATCCTCCTCCAAAATGCTGAGGGGACACATGTATGACATGGGAGGTTGAAATGTGGGAATTTATCCTCATGGATTTTTTTCTGCTACCTTTCACTGGTGCTTTGCTGGCCATCTTTAGATGTCTTAGGTTTTTGTCGAAATCGACCGAAGTTGTGTTAATGAGAGACACACCAAGATTATATTATGTTGTGCATATCATTGATGCCTTTCTAACCACGTTTTCAAGTCTAACCCAACATTTGGATCCCAAACAACGCAACCAGCTGCGTATCACGCATGGAGTACAATTTGTTCAAGAATATTATTGCTTCTAGTTAGGATCTCTTGCAGCGATATTGCACCCAGTTGTTACTTTCCATTTTACCGATTTTATCCAACCCGACCAAGGAGCCCTTCGTAGCGTTTTGCAACGGCCGACTTCTATCGCCCACGGGACGTTGCAAGACTTTCGATGCTACGGCAGATGGTGCCTGGGTTTTAATGAAAGACTGCCCAGGTTATTTGCTTCGTTGGAGGATGGAAGGAGGATGTGGCTTTTATAGGCTTTTATAAGATTATTGAACAAATGCTTATAGGTTCATTACAGGATGGCTCATGGTTATAGTTATAGGATGTTTATCAACGCAGATTACCAGGTTATATACTGCTCTTGAATCCCTGTTTCATGAACCAAAACATATTCCCAAGTGGGATTCGGATTGCTACCTGGCGGCAAAGTGATCATTGATCCACAATAAAACTCGAAGCCCTGTTTGGTCTTGTTTTATTTTCACGCTTGATTGTTGAAGACCCAGGTCTTTACGCAATTGAAGTATTAGCTGATGTTGTGCTGAATGCTGTTTGATATCATATACCAACAAACCAACTATGATGTGAGATTTTGAATTTTCGGTATGGCAACCAATATGACATGTCTATAGATCTGTCATTCTTGTGTCAAACACGCTGATTTCAAGATGAGCAATATAGAGTTTGCAGCTCAAAACACCTCGCCATATCAAAAAATCCAAATTCTTCACATCCACCTCCCCTAAAAACAGAATCCCAAGTTGTTGTCCCAAAGAATTTCCACACATACCGAACACCCCATAAACACACCTCCCGGAGATTTGGAACCAACCCCCATGGGTTGGGCGTCAGATCTCCTTGGAACACGGGTCGTGGTGGAGCCAAGGATTTGCACGTGGTGAAGGTTTTGGCAGTTTCTTCTTGGTGAAGGTGGACAGCTTTTTTGGGGGAGAAAATTCGATGAAAATTCAAAAGTCAAAAAAAAACGGGGAAAGCCTTGTCTTCTCAAAGAAGACTAGAAGATGTTATTTATATATAGTAAAATAGTATGTTATATTTATATATGTTATGTTTATATATGTTATATTGTAATGTTAACATAAGTGTGTTTGTATGATAATTATGTGTTAAGTACGTGATATATATATATACATATATATATATATATTCTGCAAACTGATTTGAACAGCGAGTTTACACTCTGACTCTACAAAATCCCTTCAACGATGAATCTCCTATTTGGGAAGTTTGGACAACATATAGGCGTGGAGTAAAGACACTTGAAGAGGTGGACATGGTTTACATGGTGGACCTGATGTGATTTTATACAGCCTCGTTTTTTACGGATGGACATGAAGGACACTGCTGAGGGAGCTTGTATTGCCGGGGCAATGTCAAACCAGGACAGGGGAAGAGTGGGGGACACCCTGGAAATCTAACATAGATACCAGCAATTGTGGTTTGGAAGATGTATATCTCCTTTTAAAAATGGTAATTTTTGGTATCTATGTTAAATTTTGGGTGTGTAGTAGATGGGACATGTTTTCAACTGTGCCGGTCTTGTTTTGTTGTGGAGTTGAATGAATGAACATGGCAGTTCGCTTCAATCGTCCCCTCCAAAGGTCGTTGAGACCTGCAACCGGAGGTTGATGATGTATTTTGATGTGTCATTCATACTGTTGATGGAGGAAATCCTGCAACAGTTGATATGGTAAATATCCCATTATTTTCAGGGTTTTATACATCCCAGGTGGTGCAGGATTTCTTCCATCAACAGCAAGTCTTCCATCTTTCAACAGAAAGTCATGAAGACAAGGAAACCAACAAAAGATCCTATGGATTGGCGCTTTAATTAATCCTCCTTGGATGGCATTTTGAAAAGGATAAACTGCCATAAACTGCTTATCAATAGTAGCGTGCAGTACCACATCACAATTTTCCACTGGGTGGGTTTAGGATGGCCGAAGCTCATCGTTGACTGCACCCAATGGTCCTGCTCAGCAAAGAGCAATTACTGGAGCCTTGAAATTGGCAGGTGCGGCACCCAGAATGGACTTCGAATGAACTTAGGAAATGGTGTAAACCTGGCAACGTCCTACAAGAAATTGGATGAACATGCGAATAGCGCTTGAAACTTCAGAACTGCATTCTAAGCGACGAAATGCTCGCCATCAGGTACGAGTGGAGCAGACATAGCAGCAGTGCAGCTGGCCTGTTGAAGAGCTTCTCACTTTGCAAATCAAGCGCTTCAGATTATTATTCAATGCTTTTGCAGGTGTCACTTCCTGAAAGACACAGGTCTACGGTCTATGATTGAATTTGGATGTTCTTTGAAGCCTGCAAAAGTCTAGCAAGCTCCTCCAATTCAGAAGGGGATTTTGAGGGCAACTGTTCTGTTTCCATAATTGCTTTTTCGCGTGATATGATTTTCAAATGTGTATATAATATACACATATCATTATGTATGAATCAATATACCCTTACATACATCATTACCCCTATCTATTTTTTCATCATTACATATATCCTTACCTATAGAATTACACGTAGACGTATACATATATCGTTCATATATATATATATACATACATGTATCATCAGATATATACATATATCATTATGTACATATTCACATGCCGATTATATATATAGATATCATTGCATATACATCCTGTATATCATCATACATGAATACATAAACACATGTAAAAAACGTCCAACATTCCCCATGTTTTCACTGTTTTTCATTTTTTTGGACTTCAACAACCCCAAACCCGCAATCTGACTGGTGGAAAATGGCAGGTGGAATGTCATGGAACTGGGACATCTTTAGGAGATCCTATCGAGGTGCGTTTCAAAGGAGTTGGTGGGGAAGATGGGGTGCAGCACCTTTTTAAGGAGTGAAATTATATAGAATGGAAAAAAAACACAAAACGAAACCAAACATGATTTAGATGTATGATGTTAGTGAGATGGAGGATTTTTGTTTGTGTATTTTTGATTTTGATTGAACTTTCTGACTGAAAACTTTCTGGTTTCAATAACTTCTTGTAAGACAAACATCTTCAGAGTTCATCATGTTTTTGTTTCCATTTTGATTCCAAGCTCTTTTATCATGGGGCCTCCCGGTTTTTTTCGTGCCGTGCAATTCGCCCATGCAACTTGAGGTCGGTGCTCTTGGAGGAACTCTGTGCGTTCGAGAAAATCCCCTGCTGCTGATGGCTGGCAAAACCAACGTTACCAGATCCTGGAAATGGCTGTCAAGTTGAAAGTCGGGTCATTTTTTAATGCCACTGATTTGTGGGGGTGATGAAACTTGCTGGTAATCTTGCGGGGATTTCCCTGAAAAATAGTGCATTGTTTGGGTTGGTAATATAGTGACCCCTGGTTGATCTGTTTGGGAAAACATCTGTGGAAACTTCATGAAGCAGGATCTCGTATATTGTGATTGAGCTTACAGTACCCCTCATGAGGTCAGGGTAGGTTAGGGCAGTGGAAACCCTCCGAAAAAAGTGGCAGATTGAGAATTTTATGGAACATGAAATATGAAAAAAAACCCTCCTGGGAACGATCACATATCCCACCATTGGAAAAGGAAAATCATCGACTTGTTTGAAGTACCTACTTTGGAGGGGATATGGACTCGTTCCCTGGAGGGTATATTATGATAATCCACCCTGAATCCAGTGCAACCGGATGTCAGCCAAATGGGCCGTGCGTGAAGTCCTCCCGTTGGAGCTGTGCGGGTATTTGGAAGTTGTATCAGAAGATAGAAGATTGTTTGTAGATGAGGGTTGATGGAAGATGTTTTTTTTTGAAGATTGTTTGTCCCCATTTGTAGATGCACTCTGTGTTTTAAAGGATGATTTGACTTGCCAGTGTGTGCTCAGATTTTTGGGACATGATTACTGTGTTTGACATATGCATCTGCAATCTGGTGGGCCCACCGCATCGAAGATGTCATTCCAGAAATATCATGGCAGCAAAGTCATCAAAAGATGTAGAGCAGTTGTTATTCAAGATTCATTCGGGAAGTATCTCCCAACACATATTCCCATCATTTTTTTTTCCCTGGCAAGACGTCTAATAATTATAGATTGAACTTCCCTTCCTTCGGAGACCTTTCTTTCAGGTTGGACATCTTGAAGGAGCAGCTGGTGCTTTGGGTTTGGTGAAGTTGGGGACTCGGGACTCTCAGCGGAGATGTTGGTGGTGGTAACACCTTTGAGGTTAGCGGTTAGCGAAGTCGAAGTGGGAAAATATTGAGAATTTGCCTCTCAAACAACATGTGGTTAAAGGCTAGTTAGGATATGTCAATATAGTGATATTATATAACAAATGTATATATA
>DF246202.1:0-11885 GCA_000507305.1 Breviolum minutum Mf 1.05b.01
GTGGGATCACGAGGTCGCAGCCTTCTGTTGTTACAAAATCATTCGGACATTCACTGAGGTACGCATGGGGCAAGAAAGCATGGTTAGCACTTCCACCGGGGTTGGGTACGTATCTCCCTTGTCCACCGCGTATTTTACTTTTTTGATAACAACAAAAATTGTCCCGAGTCCAACCGATGCAATTCTTAGCATTGTTCCGATGGTGATCCGATGGCTCCCGCGCTAAGTGGACTGATTGGGGTCATTTTTTGGTGGAAATCACATCACATACTCCACCGAGAGATCCCCCTTTCACTAGATATTGCACCCTGAAATACCCTGCGTACAAATTTAGCTGATCCAGCACCTTTATTACTCTCTTGGCGCGTGGGTGGTCTTAATTTCGTGCCTAGCGTATAAAAAATTAGTTAACCTCTGGGCCTCACCGTTGGAGATATTACATTCCACGAAAATGGTTGTATGCATGCTGTATATGCATTGTATGTATGTATGTATGCATGGATGAGCGACTTTTCGTTTTGCAGCCAATCGGGCGGTGGTGGGGATCGGGCGGTGGTGGGGGCGAGGCCACCCTAAAAAGCGCGCCATAGACCCTGGAGGCTGACCAAGTAAAACACAGCCTTGTTTCAACGGCCGTGAAAACAGGCAGATAGCCCAAACACCCCCCCAAAAAAAAACACGGTCGAAAAAAAAAAAATGGACTGTGCATACCTGGACGCTGCCAGTATAAATACAGCGCTCGTCGTTGGATTTCTTTATCCTTCGTCGACCCCCGACCCATTTCATCAAAAAGAGGCGGCCCAACCCCCATGCACGTTGTCATCTGCGCAATCTTTTGTGTCAGCTCCTTCAACGAAATGGATCATACCCCTATCGAAGTGGACTTGACCAACGACACACCTCCCCACTGGACAACAGATGGGGCTTCAACACCTCCGGCAACACCAGCACCACACCCCGCATGTGCCATTTGTTTGCGCGACATCATCAATGCTGCCAGCGGGACCAATGCTCCATACGAGTGGCCGTGTTGCAACCATCTGCTCCATCTCCAACGCGCGATGCAACACGTGTCACACCAAGCTCAGCCCGTTTTCCCTACCGGCAACAATGGACCCGGGAAGGTGAACAAAACCTAGAGGATGCACGCGCCCTGCACAGAGTGCCATGGATGGTCCCCGATACACAGCACGACACCCGAGCATCCCACACAGAAGCTCCACCCGCACCAGGCCACCTCATCCCATTATGCTGCCCACGTTTAATCCTGGTCGATCACCACCCCGAGCATGACGCTTCGTGGCGCGAACTCCCCGCCAGACACATGGACTGGGCACCAAATTTTAACCAGACCACGCAGCAATGGGAACCAGAGTGGGTTTACCTCCGGTGCAGCAACACGATCAGTCGGTGTCTGATGGCGGTGTTACAATTGACCGACAAAGTTTCCGAAAAAGGACGTCAAGTGCATAAAGTTGTTTCTTGATTAATCCAATATGTTTATTGAGTGGCAAGAGTCCTCACATCGACTAGCGAACGCAACGCTACGGCTGATACCCTGTCAACGGCTATCACATGCGCACAAAACTCTCATTTTGGTGACTGGACACGCTACCATAGCTATCACGTTTGTATTCTTATGGGGCCAAAGGTGGCCGGCGACATGTACTTGTCCATATCATGGGTACGATACACATGCATGTGTTGTCCCAGCATTGTTGACACAGTAATCATGATTCTCCACATCCGCATAGTTGTCAATGCCGACCAGAAAATGTAACGATATAAACTTTGAATGGCCGATAAATGCTCACCATCGGGCGATGTCCTATTCGACGCGGAACGAATGGCGATCAACTCAACTTTCCTGTTGTCATTGCATTAGGTTCTGATGATGTGTTTTTGAAAGCATTGCACGTGTATGGTGACTCCGGCGCCCCTCTCGTGGTCGCTGATGTGGTCAACAAGTCGACGGCACCGGCCGGAGCGTTCAGGCACGGGAAATGCCAAAGGCGTCGAAGCAACAGGATCGGATAGAAACCTGAAGGGTATGTGATCCTGTAAGGGAAGCTTGGGTCGGCTCCTCGTGTGGTTCTTGGCAGGTTGGAGTGCCCTCTGCGCCGAGAATTGCTATGGCGGGGTCCAGATGGGTCCAGTCCCGGTTTTGTAATGTTTGCGCTGCCGAGGTGCCAGCTTGGAGAGCCACTGGTGGTAGAAGTTTGGTGCAGGTTCAACACGTGTTCTCTCGCGCATGTTCAGGTGGCATCGCAAGTATTTGCTTCGGGGTTTGCTGTGTACTGCGGAAGTAACTAGGACGCTTGGAGGTTGGTGCAGCAAGCTTGGCAGCAACAGGGTCAGCACGGGTTAGGTTTACCAATGCGTGTTGCATGTTCAATGCTGCATGTTGGCGTAAGAGGTGCAGGACGGGCATGAGGGGATCGCCCCATTCCACCCCTTCGGATTGTGTGCAGATGCGTGGGGGTTTCGTTCGGAATCTTGCCACATGTACTGGCATGGCTGGGCATAAAACATCCGATGAAGCAAGCAATTTCAGCCATCGATGTGGATCGATGTGGAACCCTTGCACCTTCATAGCATCGAACACGGTAAAAAACTGTTCGCCCAAATCTGGCACACTATATCGGCGTTGACTACTCCTTTGATTTGGAAGAAAGGTGTTCAAACACTGCAAAGGCATGCAAAGGCAGCATCCACGCCAAAGTACGTACGAAAACCCGACTTTGTCTACGACATTGGTTTGACGCGTTTGTACACCAGCATTGTGAAAAGTTTTATATGGGTGAATTTCGAAACTGCCAATAGTCGGCAATGGTTAGTTTATCCTCCGTGAGGGTTCTACTAGGATCCTTTGCAGAGCCATTCCACAAAAAAAAGTGTTATTATAGTGTTATGAACTTAGTTGTGAGAAGATGTTTGATATATTTTGATATTTTCTACATGTTTCTTCTTAATCCTAAAACGTAATATCATCACGAAACATCACGAAACATCCTCTACGATTGGAACTTGCGAGGTCGCTGCTGGACAGAGGTAGTAGGAATCCGACCTCGCTCACAGACATGCCTAGGAGATGAAATTCTCCGTTTCTGTTCCATGAAGGGACTTCGAGTTGTTTTGAGGTGCCGCTGTACAATACCAATTAAATAAGGTTCACATGTCCTCCTCTCTTACATTGGACTCTCGCGGGGTTTGGCCGTCGCGAGCTTCGGCGAATAATTCCACGATCACCTCGATACAACGATCCATCTTGGTGGACTTGTTCGACTTGTTCGATGATCCGCAGTGATGGGCATGGTAAGGGATGGTGAATGGCTGGGAATCATCGTGTGGTCCACTTTGGGAAAATGTGGGAAAACTTGGCTTGTCGGGTTCAAGGTTACGCTGAAAGATGCTGAATGTCTGCTTCAAAGCTGCGGTGGCGCCCAGCGGGTGTTGAGAGCCGTTGCCGGTGGCGGGTTTTTTTCAGTCCATCATCTCAGAAACGGAAGTGCACACTGCGGTGGAACTTATATAATCATGCATACTAGTAGCTAGTTGGTTGTTGCATCTTCGAACACCTTACTCACTGTGCTGTCCTTCTACCTGGCACCAAGCAATTCATCACGCGCAAAACAAGCACGCCTGCAATGTTCAGTTGATAAATCTTGCATGTGGCCTTTCCGTGAATTTCTTTCGGAGCGAACTACAGTATATATTTTGAAAGGCGCGATGCAGCATGGATTCATTCAATGTGGAAGTTTATTCTCTTCACTACACTTCCCAACAAAATACAATCCAAGCACCACTATGGCCGTGGATGAATTCTCGGCCCCATTGTGCTGAGTAAGTGAACACCTTGTCAGAGTAAACACATGTTATTAACAGCCATCCAAAAAGACATCACTACAACCTCGAGAACAGCCTATTAACAGCCTATAACAGCCTTTTCTTCAGAAGGGCAGATAACCGCTGGGCTAATCATTGGTTAAGCGGAAAAAAAGAAACGCTACGGAACCGACACTTATTTTGGAACAAAAAAGTCAACAGATTGAAACGTCTACGTTGCACCAACTCTCCAACCCCATCCATTCATCGGCGACGCTCGCCGATGTATCATGATTCATCTATAATATACGTCGAATCATGGAACCCTGGACGTTTTAGCTTCAACTCATGGGTCTTCAACTCGACATTTCTTCGGCTGTTGCCAAGGGCGTCATCGCAAAGAATCGCAAAGATATATTGGTGAAGATCGTCCAACCAAGCGACGATCGGGTCGGCTTGGCCAATGGGCCCGCCCCAGTGGGTTGGATGAGGGTAGGCTGTTGCAAGATCCGGCAACTTGTTTGCTAAGTCAGCTATCAAAAGCTACCCAAATTCCCCAAGTGCAGAGAAAGAATTAAAACCACGGCGACGGCATCCGAAAAAATCCACTAGTCAAGGACATCAACCAAGGCTTTGCGGTGGCATTGTGATTGCAAAACAGGACAGACCCCTCTGTGCTTTCGACGACAGACGCCAACGGTTAGTGTGCTCATATCGCTCATGACCCTGTTGATTTACCGTGCGAGACTCGGGTCTCCGCATTGCTCTCAAACAATTGTTATCAAGTGTTTGTCTAGAGTCTAGCAGTATGTCTCGCAGCAGGAAGGAGCACCTTGAGCTTTGCGCAAGGGATTTGAAGAGGCATGGACTCGTTCTGCAGTTGTTGTTGCTGACGTTTCATGAGTCCTCATCACAGGTCAACATCGTCATCCAGCATCATTCTAGTCATCCATTCTCATCATCATCTCCTTTATCGGCATCATCGGCATCGTCATCGCTGTTGTCATCATCATCATCATCATCATCATCATCATCATCATCATCATCATCATCATCATCATCATCGTCATCATCATCGTCATCATCATCGTCATCATCATCGTCATTATCATCGTCATCGCCATCCTCATCATTATTGCCATCATCACCATCAGCACCATCATGTTCTTCTTCATCTCATCCTCTCTATAATCTCGTTCATCATCTAGTTCATCACCATCTCCTTCATGATAATCTTGTTATTGTTGTGGTAGTGATGGTGGCTGTGGCGGCTGTGGTGACGTCCTTCTTTTCTGTAATCGTTGCCGTTGTCGCTGGTCCCGGGTTTCCTTGTTTCGAGCCTGTGGTCATTTTGGCTACTGCCCACCCCTTTCCAACAAAATCAAGCAGATCAGAATGACTTTGCTGCCCTCACCCACCCCATTCGCCGGCATTTTTGATTTGCTTGATCCGCCTTCTTCAGAAACTTTGATCTGAGAACTTGCTCTAAGACAGGTGTTTTTTTGTTAAAATCAATCATCTCACATCTAACAAGAAAGGAAACAAACAGTTGAATTGCAACCCGTTCAAAAAACATTCAACGATGACATCAATGGCTCGGTGCTTTTGCTCTGCAAAACGAGCTTTGGCTTCAGAAGTTCAACGCCGATAGCTGTTTGGTCTCCTGGATGCAGGATTCAAATTCTGCGCAAAGGAGTAGATAATAATCCATGATTATATATGTATGTAATCCAAATCCACATCTACTGGGAATTTTGGCATCAAACACACATCTGAATTTCCTTCATCATCTATGGAGCGACTCAAGAAATTCGGTGGTTGCATCTGGTTGAAAAATCATATGGAATCCCCCATTTCCAGCCTTGGATGCCCAGTTGGGAGTGTAGAACTTTTGGCGCACCCATCCTTAGGTATCAATTGAAAGCTAGGTTTTTTGCTGAAAACATCGCCTAAAAAGCATGACTCACATGACGACTCAGCGTTGTCAAGTGTTTTGAGCCGTTGGAAAAAAATCCAACGAACTTCTCCTGTTTATGGAATCCACTCTGGGGAATCCGTGCGCATTGCTTCAATGGCATCTTCTGCATCGTTCAAAGCCCGATGGTTGTAGGTAGTTGATCGCCGATCCTGAGTTCAATGTGATTGTCGTTTTTTCTGATTGTGTGGCCGTTGGCCATGACCATGCAAGATCGATCTTTTCAATGCTGATGTTTTTCTGCTTTGAAAAAATAGAGCTCCCAACCCAGTCTTGCCAATGGTCCGGCAACCAGTACCGAGCAACTTTGAAGAAGCCAGACACCTGACGATGCAACAAAGATCCTTTCTCATGGCTATCAGCTTGCCAGAAGCATTCCCCACCCAAAACAAAATGGAGGTAAAGGAGACACCCATATCCCACAGATTCCCACAGTACAAACATGGCGAAAAGACATCGATGATCTGGTGGCTCAAGTGTCGGTAGAGCCTGTCAAGGGCCAAAGGGGTTCAGGTAGGTTTTTGAAAGGGCGTGTTGTTTTTTTGAATCACTGGTACTCCGGACCACCATTCATGAATCTTTGTTAGATCCAATCATGCTCACTCTAATTGAAAACGTGTTGACTTGAAACTATGGCAGCAGATTCAGCAGAAGATGTCTGGACGTTGCCTTGGCATCTTGTCCTTGATGACCTCACGATCGCACTGCACGGAATATCCAACCTGGCTCGGAAGCAGTACGAGATGTGCAAGAGTAATCGTCCCATTTTTTAAGCAACCCGTTCTGAGTCAACGGCAAGTGGGCACTCGCCAGCCGGACAATGCCTAAGCGAATGGTAGACCACAGAATAGAATAGGAGCTGAAGGGCTGAAGGATGCTTCTGTGGTCCCGACATTACTGTAAATGAAATTACACCACAAAAAAAAAACAAGCAAACTGTTCCAACACGGAACATGATTGTGATGTGTAGCAATGACACCAAGAGGCAAGTAGCAATATATAAGTAAGCTGTTGACAAGTATATAATTGAGGCGACAAACACATAAGCGCCCAAATCCACCCATTCCAGCCAACCCAGATCCAAGCAACAGCGAGGAGACAAGCCAACGAGATAATTGGGGAAACAAACGACCCAGGTGCAGGGAGGCGGACACACTCACCAACACCAAGGCGGACACATCTACTTTGCGTTGAGAACCCCAACAGTAAACTGTTTGTATAATAATTTATTGGTGCAATAACATGCATTCTATCGAAAAACAAATAATGAACCGATATACATACATGATACATATTGACATGCATGACATACAAATCATGTACATTTGTACACAGTACATTTTGTCTTACTAGTAGGAGTCGTGTTTCTTCTTAATGTATCGGGGGTCAAAAACACTGGCATTGAGGCTACCTGAAGGATCTGCAGGGATGTGATTTGTACATACGTGGCCGACAATACCTACGGTACCTACATCAGCGTAGCCGCTACGCTTCGGGCCGACACTACATAGACTACATTGCATTACATTTCATTGCATTTAAGTTGTGCTACATTAATCTACATTACATATCATTGCATAACATCAAATATGCATTGTAAAGTACACAACCCTTCTTCCGCAAATACAAAATCAGTGACTTGTGACTCGCTGAATCACAGGCAGGCACTTCTCAATCAGCTTCGTCACTTCCGACTCCACTTGCTGCAAGGAGAGCCTAGCATTCGTTGTTGATCTTATCAAACATACAAAAATTATATAAAAAATAGATTGTGTAATGTTAGATAGCACCACAGTAAAGGCAAATGTGTAACGTACCTTCGTACCTTTATTAAGAAATAGTAAACACACCTGGCATTCCATATAAATCTTCTCGGAGTTCCTCCCAGCCTGGATGCCATGACGTCCGAGAAGAGCCCGTTGCCACCTGCCACCATAACATCTCTCATAGGGAAAATGGTGGTACCCTTGGGCCCTTGAGATGGTACCCTTAATGATGAACCCCCATTTTCCATATGACTTTTGCGCACCTACCTTGCTTCTTCTGACTCTTTCTCTTTCTCTCTTCTGCTCTTCTCTTCTCTCTGACTCTTCCCATCTTTGTTTTTCATCTCTCCATATTGTCGGAAGTTTGACTTCTAAACTTGCTTTTGACAAATCTCTAGACCCTAGACATACTCATTTACACATGCTTCTATGTTTTACGTTCAAATATAATTATTGTACAATATATACAATGATATAGCATTTGTTTAATTAATATTCAAAAAAAACTGGTACTGCAAATTAGTATGTTATTTATTTGATTGTCCCTGTTATTGGTGTTTTTCTCGCTCAACGCAAAACATCCCCTCCCGGACTGGAGAGCCCCACTTTCAGCTCCCAATGGAGGGAATTCTCCACCAGGTGCTGCGTCCCGGAAGTTGGCCTGAATCATCAGAAAAATCATGGGTGCCTTATGAAAAAAAATCCACATTTTGAACCCAAAATCATGGAGGTTTGGAAGATGATTTTTGGAGTCAATTGTCTAAGTGATTCGTTTGGTTCCATGCGAATTTTCAAGAATGTAACAGTCATGAAGGTTGGATTATGTATCTGGGAGTGAAGGAAGGTTGGGGGGGAGTTACCTGCCCCTGTCATTGAAGGTTTGGCATGCTTTGAGCTTCAAAAGTTCAAGACGATTGGATGATCATCTCACATATAAAAGATGGCCCACTCATGGTATCAAGAAGCAAGTTAGCAGCTAATGCCTGGACCAAACACATGTGTTTGCAGAGTTGCGTTTCTTGTCGCCTTATGAAAGTCTCCGAGGCTTTCAAGTTCTTGCCGACTGAAGCCACCAAGAACCTTGATCAAACAAACCAACATGCTGTTGCCCTAAGCGACCAATTGTTTAATGGATATTCTGGTGGAAACACCCGTTCTTAATGTATATGATAATTTGAAGTCATCCCAATGCAAAAACCAGGCCGTCTTATTAATTGGATGTTACGGGCACTAAGAGCATACAAGGCCATTATATCCATCATTGACAAGAACCTGAGGCGCTTCCATCCCATGTTTGAGGCATTCGCCCAGTGTCCTCGTTCCAGTTCTTCCATATCTTTATCTGTGACAATGACAGCCACCTCAAGGACCCCAGGATGCAGCTGCAGGTTGGAGTTTCTGGCATTTTTGATGACTCAGTCCAGCTGAATCAGCTCAAAGATGATCAAAAACGTATACGACGTATGAAATTCTTGCCTCAATTGATGCAAGAAAATGTGTTGGCATACCATGTAGCCTTCATGTGCCTTCACAATTAATTGGCTGCGGAATTCAAACACATTCTCAAATACTTCGCGATCTGAACCAAGCTAATGATCTGCGATCCTGTTTATCTGCATCCATATTACATCATATACTCCAACAACACCTGGACGCCTCGAGAATCTCGGGGTCTTCCTCAAAGTCATAGAAGCCAGAAGTGAGCTCCAAGTCCAGGAAAATCAAATTTTGACAGCGCTCTTCTCTGACCTGCCATCTTCGCATTTTACTCCATGCTTACGTAGTGCTTTTCTCTACAGCACGCTTGCCTCGACCGGACTCTCGTATCTCCCTGATGAGGATGTACCTTATTCCAGCAGATCTGCGAAACCGACCTGTCTTCCTGTCACCCTGCCAACCACATATATATATATATACATACATACATACATATCATATCATATCATATCATATCCTATCATATCCTGTGATATAAATATATTGTATACATACATATATGGTGCATCTTAAATTCTGAGCTGTGCACTTTGATCATCATTCAGGATTCGAGTCCTGCCCATAAATGCCATTAACTTCCAATCATCGCACAGCTTCTTGGAGAGCTCCTCGTCATCACCGCATTTGGGCTTAAGGCGACCTTCCCGAAATCCAGCAGTTGGACTCGCAGTTGGACTCAGCGTTTTCTGAAGCAGAAACCGCTGTACCTTGCCATGACCTGCCTGGGAAGATCTGGAAATCTGAGCTTTTTTGCCTTGGTTGCACCATGTCTCCGAGCCAGAAAGATTGGATGATGATTCAAAGGTCTGAACAGTAATTGAGAAACATGCACAAATAAACACATACAAAATGCTCATATCATAAGTCATATGGCCATATGGATGTCATAGAGATATGCAAATCAAATACACCATGAGACACCAAAAGCATTGAAGCCCACAAGCTTGGAAAACATTCAGTGATACGATCCTCCAAGGTCCGGACTGGAAATTCTTTGTATTCTCGCACGCACTTTCTCCAAGCCGGACATCTTCAAATCATGTGCCTGATTCAACCAGGATGACACTGGAAGCATCTCATTCATCTCCCCCGTTGCCGCCTTGGCATGGAGCTTTTCGAGCTTCTCCAAGTCCCATTGTCCCATTGCATTGGAGAGGTCGACCGCACATCGTCCAACCTGCAGGGAGTTGTGCCGTAGATTCTGTCTGCATTCAATATGGAAATCTTCATCCCGTGAGGTTTGGGTACGGTGATTTACAGCACAGGTAGATAGTGGCTTCGAATGGGTCGGTCTACCCTCTCATTGAAACTGCACTGTAGCCCTTTGACCCGGCTTCACCACCCCAGATGCCAAAGTACAGTATCAGTTGGAACAGTTCAGTGCGATTGCAACATTCAAGTAGGGGAAACACTGGAGCCATTGATTATGTATGATTGAGGATCAGCTTGGAACTACATTCAAAGAGTTCACGGAGAAATAATATATGTATATATATATATATATATGTATATATATATATATTCTATCACCACGTATGGATTCAACCAAGTATAACAAAGTGATATCCACACAAAAGATCACCAAAGCACTGGTATGGTCCAACTAACTTGCACCTCAAATGCTCTGCGCACTTCTTGTGCTAGCCTCTCTTGTCCTGGCACTCTGGCAGGTGTTTTCAGCCGGGTGGTTAGATTTCAGTAAATGTTTACCTCCAACATAGCAATGCTTCCTTACGATTTCACAAAACCCAAACACACATTTATCAAGTATGATGGTGAGACTACAACTGGGGTCTTTATAGAGCTATATTGGGAACACCCTTCCACTTAAATGGCTGAATGGAGGAACCAACTCACCCATGTGATTCGCGTCAACCCAACGGTAACTTGCTCAGCTCAAGACCATGTTTGGAAGCTTCTTGGACTCGAACTTCCAATCTCAGCGATTTCAAAAAGGCTGCGACGTTTCAAGAAATTTTGACCAAGCCGCCCCGTGCCTTAAGCAAGGCTGAGTTGACATCTGTTGTTTCAACAAAAACACACTTCCAGCAAAAAAGGAGATACATGCCATATCACTATCATACTGTTTGTTCCATTTTTCAATTCTGCGATCAGCGATCGCTTGATTTTGCTTGGTTGGGTAGTTTCAGCTTTGGGCTGCCGCAAGTCGCTAGGCTGAATGTCCTGGTGACAGGACATTGGGCGTATTAAATGGAGCCTTCGAACATGGCAAACAACGGTACACGTATTAAGTTGTGTGCTCCATGAATCTATGACTACAGTATAAATTATGGGTTTCGTTGTGCACTCTGGTGGTCGAATTACGGGTTGTGTTGTGCTTTTCTGGTGGTCCAAATTGTTCCTTCTGTTGTGGTCTGGCTGGTACAATGGTGTTTAAGGTCGAAGAATGTCAAAGATTTTGATTTTTACTTTGTGTTTTTACCCATCCACTATGCCCAATTTTTTGCCATGTAGTTTAAGGTCTTGGGTTTAGGTTTAAGATTTACATTGTGCTTGGTGCTTTTTGGTGGGGTCAGAGTGGTGCTCTCCCAGATCAATCCATACATCCACACAAAAAGAGAATCTGAAAAGGTGGGAAATTTAGTGGAATGCCCATTGGCTGTTAGGCCCATTCGTGGTGTTGATTTCTCTTGGGTTTGGTGCCAATTCCCTGGAAAATGCCTGGCATTTTCGAGGAGCAAAATTGAGTTTTCAACTGTTATTGGTGGGAGATCCTGATTAATATACACGATAGTAATTAAACAGGGGGACCCAAACACAACAACAAGATCACAAAGTATATGTTGATGGTAAAGGGTCAA
>DF246203.1:0-11895 GCA_000507305.1 Breviolum minutum Mf 1.05b.01
GTGTGGGAGAAAAAGTGGATATTTCACACATCAACAACAACAACAACAACAACAACAACAACAACAACAACAACATCAACATCAACATCAACAACAACAACAACAACAACAACAACATCAACAACAACAACAACATCAACATCAACAACAACAACAACAACAACAACATCAACAACAACAACATCAACAACAACAACAACATCAACATCAACAACAACAACATCAACAACAACAACAACAACAACATCAACAACAACAACAACAACAACCACAACAACAACAACAACAACAACATGAGCAACCAACAACAGCCAACAACAGCCAACGAGAATTGCTGAGGACTTTACCCAGCTCTGGCCCAATCTGCATAGGCCACTGCGAACCTGGAAAGTTGGGATTCTTAAATCCATATAGCTATCTATCATTAAGGTTCATTGAGAAGATGTTTCGATGATAATCTAATGTGTACTGTATATATATATGGTACATGGAGTACATAGGGTATAGTACTACATTGTTCATGTGTGTATGTGTTTAAGGGATATAATTTTCATCCCAATACAATAGCAAGTGAAGTACTCTCCAATTATATACTCCCAGAAAAAATATTACGCTTTAAATAGCTCCGTAATAAAGTAGGGAAATTCAGCCCTTCCCAACCCCAATTCATCCCTTCTTCATGTCAATAGTTTGCTAAGAATAGCAACCTATATCTTGGGTGGCAGGTCCCCTTTCCAGTGACGTGGCAGATCCCCGAACCGAAAAAAAAATTGTCATGTCATCATGTCATCCTGGTGGTGACTAGCAACCTGGGAAGGGGGGACAACTGGACAACCGGACAACCTTTTTCCCCAAAAAAACAAGAAACTCAAACCGGTCCATGACGTCATTTGCCCAGAATGAGAGGTCTTGAATGAGGGGTGTCTTAGATGTACATAACCCTCATTATCCCATTTGCTTCCACCAGCAAGTTGGTAATGCAAAAAACATGGGTTGCTTCTCTCGCATCAGAAAGGTGAGATCCAGTTGACTTGATTGGTGAGCCTCCTTTGACCACAACTTGGTTGGACCAAAACCATCAAAAAGGGCTGCAAAAATAGATGAGACGTCCCTAATCATCCTAATTCATCGGTGAATCTTATGTACTCTGTTCACATCTCAACCCTGCGCCCTTAAAAATTGCACCCTTAACTAATTGCTACTGTTTTTTCATTGAAACAAATAAATCAGATTACCCTCTCTGAAACTAGCAGTTAACAGCTCGCACCTGAATCACTGGGGTTGGTTCCGATGAGTTTCCTTTGGGGGGCCCAGCCTCCTGGCAGGTGCTAGTTTTGGGGAGTGTAACCCATCCAAGGCGGTTCAGCATTGGTTGTTAGGGCCTTCCAAGGTTACGGACCCCAACAGCCACCCCGGAAAAAAACCCAAGGTGACCGACCCAAGCAACCCAGGAGGCCTGTCTAAGTTCAAGGAAGGTATGACATCAAGACCACCACGGAAGCAGCTCAGTAAAATACGACCTGGCACAATTTTTTTCTGCTGTTTTTGGGGTTTAGGTGGTTTTAAGGTGAATTTCAGACTTCTCAGCATTTCAGATTTCTAGGTGCAAACTCAGAAAACCCGTAAACGTGTTGTCACTATAATTCACCCCCTATACATTTGGAAATCCAATGAATCAATCAATTTTTGATATGTCAACTGTCAACTCCATAAAATGTATGCTACAATATTCGCATTCATATCCTGTCATAGGAAACAGCTAATGATAGTTTCATCTCATGACTTGTGTACCTTTTAGCCACACTGGACACCCATCCAAAATCGCTACACCAGCGAATTTCTAGCCTCCATGCGTTTTTGATGGTCTTTCGATGAAAGGCAACCCCCCGAAGTTTAACATAGCCCCTGAAAAGTTACCTTCCCAAAAGGGAAAGTAGTCTTCCAACCGTCCATTTTGGGGCCTATGTTTGCTTTCGAGGGGGGGGAAATTTCATTCCATTTCAGGAGCTACAATCCATGCCGCTGGTGTCGGACCATTTACCCCCAACTTCTTCAATGTGCCAGGTACACCAGCAGCATAGAGATCACAAGATGGACCCATCCTTAGCGTGTCAAATTGGATGAGTTATTATCTTTAAATCAAAGTTGAATATATGAACTGAGCATCAAATACTATATATAGTACAGGCAACGTCTAAGACTTCTGAACTTCTGCATGCTTCACTCTGACCCAGTAATTTCCTGTTGTGCAACATCAATTTCCATGTTCCAACTGCAATGTGTTGAATGATTCTGAATCTGCCTGAAAAGCCATATCACTTGATGCAACTTCCAGTATCACAAGTTCCAAACATGGCTTCATGACTTTGATCTTTTCATGGTGTATCATATTAGGATTGCAGTAAAAAAAACACATCAAGAAGTCCACCACCTTGTTGCGTTTCAAACCCGTCCAGGATCACCAACTAAAATAGCACTTCCCATACATTAACATACAATCCTAGCGTCGTGGTAGAGATTGCCGCTTCACCGCGTATATGTTGATAGATTCCTTCCAACCTCGTTTGGCGGATCTCAGGATGAAGCATCGTTGGTGAACAAGCTCGGGTAGATGACAAACCCGAAAACCATCCAGGCCATTTCTTGGAGATTCTAAGCCCCTTACATCCACTATATTTAAAGTGAGGTCGGCGCGGATTAGTCGTTAGAGTTTACCCAGAACAACTGATGCCGCTAACTTAAGATGTTGTATATTAATATATCATATATGTTGGATATATAATGTATGTATATATTCTAGTTGAACTACACGGCATTTGTTCCGGACTTTTGTCCATCAACATTACTTCAATTCACTAGCAACCAGCAACCGTTCCTGTGCTTGATTTGGATCAAAGTTTAATCACTAGACATGTAAGCCTCACATCTGAGATCATCCAAAGATGACGTATACAATCAATACAATACAATACAATACAATATAATATAGTATCTATATGCATTTCTCCCCAGATGGCAGTGGATTCACCATTCTTATATGAATTGTTTTCCGTCATTCATGAAGTCTCAGGTGATGTTAGTTGAGATGCCGCCCGTGACCCGAATAAACCTCATACCACTAGACTTGGAAACTATTGCAAACTCACATTGAAGATGCTAGGGGTTACAAAGACATCAAACATTGCGTCAACTTACAAGAGATTCATGCAAGGTCATAACATTTGGAAACAGAAAAGAAACTCGGTCCAGAAAACTTTCGGGTTTAGCATTGTTAAACTAGAATGATTCACTCACTTGTCAAAACCCCGAAACACGGTGTGTATCTCAATTTGGCCTTTGGCATCCTTTTGAAAAGTGACATCAACGGTCTCGGTCTAGTCAGTCTTGTCACTATAATATGTGTCTATCTATTTGTAATCACTCAACCTGCAAAATGTTTTGTTTTTCCCATTTTAGAAGGCTTTTTTTCCCTACTTAACCACCATATCCAGAGGTCATCAGAGGTTTTCTTGGTCGCTAATTTCGGTTTCGCAACTGCCCCAATGCATCTGAGTTTACAGCTCATTCGCTGCACGTTCCATCATCTCAGGCAAGATCGAATGGTTTCCTGATGGAATGGGCACGAATCTGGTCGTCAACCAACCGGGAGGACAGGGCAGGGGGGCGGGTTGACTTCCTGTTCCCCCTTTGATGCTTCAGCTTCATGAGTTCCCAACAAAGTCACAACGTCTTTTTCCACAGTTTGGCAATAGCTTGATGGAATGGCGGCTTCTTAAAGTCACCCCCCCCACTTGCAGGGGACGAGAGCCATATAACAAACAAGGAGAGAGCAAGAGAGATTTCCATGAGATTTTTCTTGCCCAACAGGAAGCACAGTGGGATATACAGTGAAATCAAAAACAGTTTTTTTTTCTGCAATGAAGGACCCTGTCACAAACAAACTGCAATTTGTATGACAACTTTCTTTACTCCTTTGCCGGATCTTCTTCCTTAATTACTATTTGCAAGTACTCCCCGCTTGCAAAAATATACTGAAAAACCCCTAAAACCACTAGCTTCAATAGTGACGGGGTTTGCAGCGTGCAAAAAAACTGACCGACTCGCATCCATGGGTCCACGATTCCACCGTACATGAGCCCACGACTTGGAACTGTCCCATGCATCTCACGTAGCCAAGGTATTTAGTAGGAAAATGACTTTACTTTTTCTAGATCTCGGATACCCTTGGGTTTTTTAACTTTCCAAAAATTATATCACCCTCATCACAAACTGCTCACTCGTCACAAATGGAAAACACCTAGGCTGCACGCCTTCGATCAAGCTGATGGATCGCACGGTGTATTCTTCACTGGCCTTTTTTTTCGGGTGCAAAAGATGTGGGAAGATGTCATGGGAAGACACAGGGCTCACCATCGTTGACTTCTATCACCTACCAAGTTCACGTCAGAAAATTTGGGCTTTATATAAATTCAGGCAGTCCCAGTTGTTTCTCCTGGAATACAGCATAAATTTCATGTCGCTACGAATGACTCCCCTACCAAACTCTATTTTTCTGGACTTTGCGGTCACTATTATTGTTCTGAGATTCTTCTGGATTGTGTTTTCGTTCACTGATATGGTGCTGTTGATGGCTGGTACAATCCGGTCAGCAACCACTTGGGATGGTTACAACACGCTCATTTAATTTGGGAAAACCTCATGGAAATATATTGATGCCGGAATTTGTCCCTTAACAGTAGGAACCAAGAATATATGGGTGTTTCCTTAAATGGCGGTACCCCCAAAACACCCCAAAAAGATCATTTTAGTAGGAAAACCCATGGTTGTTGGGTACCAGCATTTTAGGAAACCTCCATATATGAATCTTGTGTGGCACCCAATCATACAGAATTGTCCAAGAATGGAATCTATCAAGTTGTTGAAAGCATACTGTATGAGTTTCACTGCGAGTTTCATCAACATGTTCAGTCTTGGCATGTTAAATACATACTTGCAACTTGCAAGACATTAACATCTTCTAATTCAATTCGTTCATGTTTGTCCCGCCTACTGCCTTCTTCAAAAAACATGACTTTTTATAAAACTCCCCCGTAGGGATTGACCATTATATCCACCTACTTGTAAGGTCCATGTTTAACCCAAGTGATGTGTCATGAGCTGTTATACCAGCATATATAATATAAGTTAAGTATAATATACAGCTACATGATTTCTACAAAATGGTCGCATCACTCAGTGATAGATGTCTCTAAAGAACATTCTGAGGCTTCCATCTCAACTTGCTCGAACTTACATCCAATTATCAATGGTGAGTAGCCCGTAGTGGTTTCTGTGATACAGGTGGTTCTGCTGCTTCCCCCCCCCCAAGTGCCGGTTTAGACACCAGGTTCGATCTCGTTTGACACCCCGTTTTTCCCCATCGGGTTGCCTTCCGCACGTACATGTCTGCCACTCCATACAAGGGAGCCATGACCTGGTCGACAACTATCGTTCCCCATGTGGATGAAGTTCATTCCAGTTCACCAACCTCCTTTTTTGGTTGGAAAGTTGAGCCCATTTTTGAGCCAGAAAAAATTCCGATCCGTTTACTACCCCCAAGCCTACGAACACTCCGGCCAGCTAAACGTCAAGATCTCATTTACTCGGATCATAGCTCCACATGCAAACCGTCCCACTTTGTAGGGACAAACATGGAAAACTAAGTTGGTGCTTTGAACCAATCAAAAAGATATCACAGTCAAATTGGATCATCGCCCCATTTGTATGAATAAAAAGAAATATTGGAAACCACCCACCACCTCTACGTATTTGGCATATATTTACCTACACTTATCCGAGTTGATTTTTTCAATGCTAAATTCGTTGGGTAAATATACACCATGGAGGATCCTATGGCCCAATGGCTGTCCAATCCCAAAACTCTATGCCTCGATGGGATCAATGGCTTCAGCACAACGACCGACCACCTCTCCTGGGGGATCAAGACATGACCCCCCCGGCGACATCCAAAAATCTGTGCACAGATTTTTAACGGTTGAAAAACGTGTTTCAAACATATATGATATCTATAGTTATAAAATTGTGGAAACCTGGGGGTATCATTGAAAAAAAGAAAATTCCTCTTAAACAGAAAATCTTTGAAAAACACGAGGTAATGATTCACTTTGGAAGCCATTCAAAGATCCCATGGATCCTGATATATCTTGGATAAGGATCACAGTCGACAATTACTTGAGATCCATCCATCCCCAATCGGAATCGCTCCATTGAGAAACAAAGACAAAGTGCCTGACCTCATCCCGGAGAAATGCAGGGATTTCCGGAAGGTTTGCGCAAAACCACACTGGCTAGAGCATTCCAAGAAGCTAAAAAAGACAAATCTAGTGGGTGCTTGAACCATCCCATTTAAAAAATACGAGTGTAGTCAAATTGAAAATCTGTCCCAAGTGAAAATCCCAAATATATTTGAAACCCCCAGCATATAAATTCAAGGCTAAAGAACATAGACATGACAATTTACCAATCTGAATAGAGAGAAGGGTGGATTCCCATGTTACCTATTGAGGTGCCGTTTTGTTGCCAACTCTTTGGGAGGTTGCCAACTCATAGTCCATCAATACTATAGCCACATGGAATCGGTGATTTGTTGGCTCAAAAACAATGGTTTGGAATACGAGTGTTGATGGTTCAGATATCCCAAGGCTAACCGCCTGGGATTTACCAAACCCCCTCTAAATCATGGGAGAAACTACCAACCTCTACTGGTGTCTTTACCGGATTTCTGAACCATCAACTCCCAGCTTTTGGAGAACTGGACTCCTGGACCAACAGTAACAAACCGATGGTCCAGCTGCGGTCCCGGTGGATTGACTGTGAACAACTGGGGGAATTCTCCGCAATACTGTAGTAGGTAGTGGCTTATCTACTATAATATATCAACTACATCTATCAACTACGCAAGTTTCAGGAAGGGACCTTTTCTGGTTTTCATTTGTGTGTATATATATATATGTGGTATACCTAGTGACCTAGTGCACATATGCACGGAATGCTGTCAGTTTCGCCTCCTTGGCTGACTGGTTTCAGCGACCTTGTTCCTCCACTTTGCAAAATCATTGGTGCCGGACAGGTTTACAACAGAATCCCTACAACCTGTAGGAAATTGATGTCAAAATGTGATAGAGTTCCAGTCCAGTAGATATTGCTTCCAAAATAGCAACTGATATACCACTGCTGAATAAAAGCAATTTTGACGAGCAAATCATTTCCTGCTAGGGACTTTTAGTGGAAGTGTGGCTGAAAAAATGCGTTTTGGACCGGGATCGGTCAAACTTGTATCTTCCTCAAAATGGATTGGACATAAGAAGTAAGAAACAGTTGATATCAAGGGTGCTTCAAAGCTTTAAATGAAGGGAGAGCATTCATGTGGGACCCTGAAAGAAGCGCTAATTTTGGAACATTCCCACTGACTCTGTTTGTCTATGTGGTATCTACATATTACATCAAGGAATAAGGGATAATCCCTTGCAATTTCCCGGTGCTGCCAGGTTTTTGTTGTTCCCTCAAAACTGCCGGGATCCCAGACCATTCTGCCAGGATGCCGACACGATCCTACCCACAGGGGATGTCTCTATGAGTGCCAAAGAAAAGCCTGGGGGATGCGTTCCTGTGACCCTGTGACCAAATGTTTCTCGCAAATAATCCAAAACCAGTCTGGTCAAAATATTTCTTGCAACCTCAATTTCCTTTTCTCGGGTCTGAAAAGCATGTGATGTCCGTTTTGATTTATTCTGATCAAGGTTAAAAAATTTAAAAATGACCTGCGTTCCTGCCAGTCACCCCTAGTCAACAGGTTTCATGTTGTACCCATCGATGCAACCTGACAAATCTGAACCACGACTTTTTGCGAAAGATCCGTCCTTGGGCCTAAGATCAGACATGACCCGCAAGTACCTGCCACTTTAGTGAATACCCGAAGTGGGTAGGAAGTGCGAACACTTAAACCAGAAGCTTAAAACTACAATTTGAGGAAATACATCGCAATGACGTCAGCCAAGATTTACCGGAGGAAATCTACACCCTGCATATTGGTAAAAACAACTCCTTTTGTCCACCTTTTTGAAGAAAAACACGTTTGATGCTAGTAACGCTATGGATCATCTAGGTCTTCAAGAAGTACAGTTCAAAGGCATGAAATAGACCTGGTATCAAAGTTGTACTGCCAAGGGGTGACTTACATAGTACCCACCTGTTGAATCAATGACTAATCAATGACTAGGTGACTAGGCAAGTGGTGGGTTCATCATCCAAGTATTTCCAACCCTTCAAAGTTGACAACTTACAATTAACATCAGCTTTGTACGTAAGTAATATATACATTGACATATATATAACATATCTCTTTTTGGCCAAGCTAATCACATTGACATTCAGCCAGACTTAAATTTAAAAAACTAAACTCTTATCTTGTCATCTACAAGATGTGCTTTCGAATGGAACCTTGTGTGGTCTTTTTAATCCCAAAAAAGAGCCAAGGGAATTTGGCGGAAATCGCTTCTGATTCGATCCGGGATCCCCACCGATTTCTCCCCTGCGGTAAAAAAAAATTGGTAAAGGATAGTTTTCCCGTGAAGGTCCTTGCTACTTGGATATCTGTAAATTCTATACTGCTTAAAACAAGCCCTTTGGGTGGTAATGATACACCGTGGTTTTTCAAATCAAAATGGCCCTTTCACCAATCAATCTCTTTTGAGCACTGCAAGATTTCAAAACAAAAACACATGCACCATGTTTCCGGTCGGCATGTTTTATGGTATCGACATACATAAACAATCATATACATGAGCACATGTTTAGAATCATTGGAAGTATCCAAACACATGTTCATGATTCATCGTTTCAAAAAATAGTTCCATTCCAAGAAGTCAAAAATGCCCGAGTTTTTTGTTGGAAGCAAAATGATCAAAAAGAATTTGGAATACAAAACAACTCTACAGCCCCCAGCTCGCGCGGCGCCTGTCATCCTTTGGATTTTCCTCAGCTTGAAAAAAAAAAAACGGCACTGTGCGCCTATGCGCAACTATTTGGGGAAACATCCGAAAGTATTTTGTTTTGATAGTTCCAACATTGAGGAATCATTCCCCATCCACGAAACAGATGGGATGCGGTTGATGGTTGTCGGAATGGGGAAGTCATCCAACATCTAACTGGCATGCAACTGGTCATCTTCACCGACTCACCCTGAAACCGTTGGTGGAAAGGAACAACAAACCGACTAGCCAGATTTATGCGCCATCACTTAAGCTATTTATATATTCATGTACGTCATTAGGTTGATCACCATCCATTATGGGTGAAGGCAGACACCCTACTATGATTTTGTGGAAAAAACGTGTGTCACAAGTCTTGGTATATACAAATCAAACCTTCAACTTTGATGGCTGCTAACTTTCAACTCAGACATCCAAACCTTTCAGATGAGATCTTCCAACGAAATTCGTCGAAGGGAAAAAACACTCCGAGAAATTCGTCCTGTTTTTTCGTTCGATATCAAAGGTCCCGGTTGGACAGCCATTGAGAAATGCTATGCTTTTGTTGTTGGAACTAAAAGGATCTTTTTTGTGGATTACTTGTTCGTTGGATGATAGAAAATCGAGGTCCCTGCATATGCCAAAGTGCTGATTTAGAACTAAAAGATCGACTCAAGAAGCATCAAGACTGTTCTCGTTATGCAATTAGATTTGATCTCTAAACATCCTTAAGTAACAAATCAGTTGAAACAAATTAAGATAAATCTCAAGATCACAAAATGACCATGGCAATTGTTGCAAATTCCTTGACCAATCCCCCAACTACCCTCCTGGAAACTAACAAATTGCACCTGAAAATGGATGGTTGGAATACTAATTTCCTTTTGGGATGGCCTATTTTCAAAGCCAAAAGTATAAGTTCTGGGGAGTGTGCAAACCAACCAATTTAATCCCTTCATCCTTCAATTCTTTGTTGGGCACTTTGTCCAACATTTTGAGGACCCAAACATCTCGGCCTACACGATGTTGGGCCTGGCCAAACAAAGGTCGCTTATCAGACACCGTTGAATTGGAAAATCACTACTAGCCTATTATGTAAGCGAAGAATATGCGTATATTAAAACTATGTGTATATATAAATATACATATGTTCTATCTATGTACAGTACCTGCATTTCAGTGAACCATAATAGAACGGCTCAATGTTTTTTTTGGTTTGACGCGTGTTGCTTGATTTAATTTGCTGTACAAAATACACATACACCGTGAAGCCGCCGACGACGAGCTAAAGCTCTAAAGATCCAACGAAGTGTCGTCTGCTAGATCCCTATGCAAGGGCCAACTGACTTGAAATATGGATAAAACATTGAAAATACCACCCAAGTAATTGCTGCATGGTTTAAAAGGGGTCAAGTTGTTTCAAGGCTTATTACAGTATTACAGTAAGATTCAGCAAAATGATGGATGTTGACTGATTTTGGCTTACTGTACTCTACTTATACACTTTACTTCACTTGCAGGAAACATAAACAAAGACCAATGAGTGAATGATAAGTGGCTCAAATTGACATGCATCATAAACCCTCGATTTTTTGCGAATATTTTGAATCATACCTTTTATCCTTTCATGACTTCAAAACAGTAGTTCTTCCAGAAACTGACCCTTAAAGAACTGGAAGCTGACCTAAAGAGTTTCAACATAATCCAAGGTCATGCTACTACCTCACGCGGGCGAATTCCACCCTCCCAGTTTTTGCTTGGGAAAAACCCTTGAAAAAAACGACTGTTTCAGTCAGAGCTACACCCTTCAAGTAGAAGGCGCAATCCCCACCAGCGATCCAGCAATCCTTCCAGTGAGCGAAGGTAGCAGGACAACCAAAACAGAAAATGGTGCGAACAGGAAACTTCAACTCATGTATGGGACCCACCAAAATATTAAGACTTACCAAAAGGAAATGGTGGATTTCAATAGGAGACCAACTATTTTTTCTTTTGCTGGCTAAAAAGCAAATTCAATCAGACTTACATAATGTTGTAATGCGCGTCTATCCTGTGTACCCCTGCTGTTGGAGTTGCAAGATGTCCCCTGGACTGACTGGTCCAGTGGCACAGGGAAAACTGCCACCTACGACTGGGGTCAAATGGCAAAATAGTCCACCAAAGGCCTAATGGCCTAAAAAATCTTACGGAAGCTGGAGATATTTGCCTGCATAAATCCATAGGGCGACAATGGCGACTATGAAGGCTATGACTTTGAAAACAACGAGAACCCCTTGAAACATGGACTTGAACCACTTGCAAACATGGATATCACACTTGGCACATGTTGTACATCGTATCGTAAAATATGTATAGCATACAGCGATATACAGCGTGTTCATATATCAGGGATTTTGTAGCCTAGAGTTTATCATGTATTGTATGCTGCAATGTCGTTTGTATGTTCAACTTCCCACAACCTAGTAAAATAGTCCCCCCCAAAAGAAAAAAAAACAACTTCAAGTTCAAATCCATGCCCTTATTAGTTCAGAAATTCCAAACAACCACCCGGCAAATGTATATATAAAACCTTGTAGCAAAGAACTGGGGATAACCATGGATAACCTACCAACCAACCGAACCTCAACTGGTGAGGTTCGCCGGATTTTCTGGTTGCCATCAACGACGTGAAAACAAAATCACTTGAAACGGATGGCTCTTGGACTGCCCCCACCAAGGCAGAGTATCATAATTTGAAGCATTTGCGGGGCCAGGTGTTTGATAAAGATGTGTATATGTATATATAAATTATGTGTGTATATATGATCAAAGGAAGTTTAGGTTGAGAAACTTCCGATATACGAACGACATCTCAGTAAAGTTAAGT
>DF246204.1:0-11882 GCA_000507305.1 Breviolum minutum Mf 1.05b.01
AACGGCAAGTGGTGAAAAGTCTACAACCACCAACGATCGCAAATCGGACAAGGAAAGCAAGCCTGACAAGGAGGATCCTAAGAAGAAGAAGAAGCTCAACGTGATGAATTCTCAGGATTGTACTCTAAAAGTACTTAAAGAGATATTTTTTGCAATTTCAATATCACGATGTTTATATTTATGATTTTATAAACATACAACTTACACCCCACCATAAACAAACAACAACCAAAACAAACAAACTCGGCAGATGCGAGTTGCAGGTGGTGAATCCCTTACAATAGATGTATTTTAGATAAACTCAGTATTTAGACTATGTAGGATTAACTAGAAGTAAGTATAAGAGGGCTCTCACGAGTTCAGATGCGACTGCGTCGACGTTTTGTTTGCTCAATTTTTTCAGGTTTCCACCACCATACACCCACAAAACGTGGGCAATTCTTTCAGTTGCGATGGATTTAGAAGAAAAAAAACAGCGACTGATGGAACTATTCAATTCGAACGATAGCAGTGATGAAAGCAGTGGCGCAAGTGATGACATTTTTAGTGCCTACACAAAGAAGGAGCATTTACTGAACCTTCTCAATTCATATGACGTCAGTGGTGATGGTCAAGATGCACCATCATCACCCACATCACCACGTGCCCAACTACGTGCACAATTTCGTCAGAATCCTATCCTTCAAACAGGCGGAGCACCAAAGAAACGCAAAGCAGATGCAGACGACATCGCCGAGGAGAGGTATGAAAGCAAGACACAAAGACTCACGCAATTAACAGAGAAGTTGGGCGATGTGAAGATGAAAGTGGAGCAAGATTTAGTCAAGTGCACGGCATCCAATACTTTGGTTCAAGACTTTTTGATTACCGTGGAACAACTCAAATCACATCCTAAAAAAGTACTGGAGGCAATGTTCGGCAAAATGAGCGATGAAGATGTGGAAAATTTCATCGAGAGTATCGGTTCGTCCAAAAATCCTTCTACACGATTTTTGGCAGTGGCACGTGTGGCGTGGGAACAGGACTTGCAGAACCTCAAGAAAATGAAGACCTTGGCAACATTGTGTGAAAAACATATCGTGAAAATGGTTGAGCGTATCCTCACTGCCAATTTTGCAGCCTCAAATGGCGACATCCAGTGGAGCAAAGTTATGATGTTCCTTGCAGAGAGAAAGAACAAAAAACCATCTACAACATCACGTGGAACAGGCGACGACGATGATGATGATGACGACCCAGAACTCTTGCCAGATGCAGGAGACGATGATGGAGGTGGCGCCCCTAAAAAAACCAGAGGGCGGCGACCAAAGAAAGCAGTAACTGCAACATAGTCAGATACTGTGAATCCAAACTGCCACCCGAGCAGTCAGTGGACAGAGACAATGACGGAAGGGTGTGAGTGGTGTGAAAAGGTTGTGAGGGTTATGTCTAGGTAGTCCCAAAAAAGAGCACCTGCAACTTCATCTTAGGTTTTTGTTTAGGGAAATATTTAAAAACAATCTTATTACTAGGTTGTTTTGAAATATTTGGTTTAATGGTTGATTGATTTTTTTGATGGGTTTCTCTTGTTGGGTTTTGGGATGTTGTTGTGTTTTGTTCATAGTTTGGATTTTTTGGTAGTGTTTTTTGTGTGTTGTTGTGATTTGTTCTTTTAGTGGGTTTTTGAATGAGTGTTTTTGTGTGTTGTTGTGATTTGTTCTTTTAGTGGGTTTTTGAATGGGTGTTTTTAGGGTGTTGGTTTGATTTGTCCCCGAAAGTGTAGGGAGGGGGTCAGGTTTTTAAGGCTAGATGAAGTTGCAGGTGGCTATCCCTAACTGTAAGAGAAGCCAAAGCGCAGCTTCGTACCAAAGTTGCACGGGAAGGGTGGAGTGGAGGCATTAGCTTTAAATGGGTTGAGGACGTTGCAAATCTCAAAAAGACATGGTGTAACCCCATCTCACGCTGTACTCTACTCAGGTGGGCAGTCAACCAGGATGATGATGTTTGGCTGTCCATGAGAGGGACACGACACCAACAACTTTGTGGGCATTGTCAACAGCCTGCTGACTCCTTCCTGTATGGCTTCTACCATCCCCCATTTTGTGAAACATGCATCAGAGAAAGTGACACCACTGCATGGTCCCTCTCCAATCACCATGCCGGACTTTTGCAGTCTTACCTTGCAACAATCGATGGTCACCGAACAGAGGACCCGGAAGCTTGTCATAGTGCCCAGGCAGCGAATGAAAGTGTATGTCGAGCCTGTGGGTGTGGAGACAACACCATAGGGCACTGGACTCGATGGTGCCCTATTCCTCTTATTGTTGCACACGCAATCCTTCGACCAGATAGACGGCAATCTACACTGAACTCAATTGCTGCTCTTTCTCTTCGAAATACAGCAATCTGTACTCTCATCCTTGCGAGTTTCAGACGACTACTTCGACAGGAAGGTGCTTTTCTCCATCAGAATAAAGCTGACGCGAAGCCTTGTGACTGGTGGATCCAACAGTTGCACCTTGAAGTCGCAAAGGATGCCCATCTGGAGCTTAATGTCCCTCTCCCAAAAGTGCAACATTCTCACCCGGTGTGTGCAGTTGACATNCTGTTATTGCAGGACCGCACCAAGGTGGAAAAGTTGTAATGATCCTTATGGAAAAGATAAGTTGTGACTTCTATTGGATCACCAAATGTGCGGCTTGGAAAGGTGGTCAGCACAAACGGTATATTGCTGAAATGGCATTAGCCAGCCAAAAAGGCACGAAACCGCTGATTGTAGAATACGTATCAGCCGCATTAGATGGGGAGGGGAGACTCTATGCCAGACATAGTTCTGCCCAACAATTACCCAGACTGGTGCGTGCTATTTTCTATGGCAACACGCACAAAGAAATTGACATTAGCGGTGCTCATTATGAGCTTATTAGGTTAGGGGCAAGATCAACCCTCATGCCCATTGGCCCCTTGAGAGATGCCCTCTCCCGAAACTTTACGGAGGACTACCCAGATAATTCTAACAAGGGCGACATCCAAAATGACGTCAAGCTTTTCCCTATCCTGGTCATCAATACTGGTAGTCTGGCGGCCTGTGGCACAATGGCCTCCAAAGGATATACTATCAAGGGATGGATCAGAATCTGGGCAGAGGAGCTTGTGCTTGCCAGAAATTGTGTCACGGAAGTTTTGCTTCCGCGGCTTCGACCTGACCTTCCTACTACCTATCGGAACCGATACTTTCACTCGGCAGAAGCCCTGGAAACCATTTTCATGAGGCAGGTCTTGCAGGAAGTTCAGCAGCGTTGCTTTGCTGTCTCCACCATCTGGCTCCACGATGGGTTTTGGATCTGTTCGTCTGTTAGAGACGATATTATACGGGAAGCAGAAAAGGCAGCGCTTAATCATCTCTTTTTCTGCAAGCTGCCAAGGGGAAAGGATTCTGAGAATCAAGAGCTTAACCGAGGAAGTTGGAATTGCTAAAGACCTCCTGGCCGAAGTCAAGCCATTGATCCTGTTCCCTCAGTGTACTCGAAGTAAACGAAGGGCACCAAAGTTTACAAGAGAATTCCCGAAGGCCAAATTCAGCAGCCGTCAAGTAGCCAAGCGCAAAGCAACCACCTATTTTGCCCGCATTGCTAAACGGCTTAGGACCTAACATGCTGTTGCCGATGTTTAATCAAGTGCAAATGCTCTGGTAGCTTTTGGCTCAGACTTATGATTATACACTTGTCTGACACGGTGCTTACATTTTTACAGAGTCTGGACGCTGTTGTCCTTAACTCTGTCCTATCGCCGCTAGGTGCCTCTCACCACCAATTGGGCCTTGACTATGGAACTGCTAACAGCCAATCCTGAACTTTGTAATCAACGGCATGGCTTGCTTCCTATTACTCAGCCAGGAATGATCAGCGCCTATAGAGCACTCAAACAACGGCCTAAAACAGATTTGGTGGCCACTCGATGTGATATACCTGTGACCCTGGATACTGAACCAGGGTGGATCCTACAGGAAATCTACAATCTGTGGCCTGACTTATCAAACAGTGCCGGTCGTGCTTTCCAGCTTATTCCGATCCTGCAGCGGTCGCTGAGCATCTTGCATCGACCACTATCTGACCCAGCTTACTTGCTTGTCCTATCCCGCTCTCTTGAGATGAAGCAACGGACACACTGCCTTTTGCGGATTTGCTGGGCAGACCTCACATGGACTACTGCCACTATTTTGCCAACTTTCTGTAATTGGTACATCCTGCGCGAAATACTTCGACCTGTTGTATCCTCTTCTACAGGTGTTAAAATGGATGTCTCGATCAATGGTGATTATCTTGATGAGTTCCTGGTGCAAGTCCTTGATGGATCGGTTGTTAGCGTGCGCCTCAGTGAGGGGTTCAGCGAGTCCATTCGCAGTGATCTGCAAGAATTTCTGAATCGACACGTGAACCTATTTCACTTACCACCTAACACCACAGGGGATACGGATGTTTGCTTAAAAGCGTTTGTCCCTCAAGGGCGAACCATTGCGAGCGGATTCCATTTCGAGTGTCATACTGTTTTTACACATTGGAAGAGCACATTAATGGCCACTGCACTGAAAATTTACCCAGGCTAGGAAAATCACTTATTCCCAGCACATGTCTGCTTTGAATGCTCACAGCCTCTATTTGACCCCACGGTCAGACACTTCATTGTGCCTCATGACCTCAAGGCTCTGACAGATATGAAGTGTGCACTCCTTGCTACTCACACGCAAGAAGGCACCTCAACTTCGAGCTTCTACTGCCCTACCAGGGTTCGCAGATCGTATCTACTTGAGATTTGCAATCCGGGCAAGGAGTGGGTCCTTTACCACAATTCAATGAGAGTTGGGCTAGAAGATATTCAAGTGGAACATGGTGACTACTTTGTCCTTTTCGAGAAAGTGCCAAGAAACACAAGGTTCCTCCTTTCTTGTGACGAGGTTGCGTCGGGACTAACCTCTGCGTCCCTAGGAAATTCTGACCCAAGGACGCCGGTATTGTCCTCCTCGTTAAGCACTCCTGCGGGCCTAGGCTTGTTCCTTCCGCCAGATTACTCTAGCCTTTACTCTGAAGATCAAAGTGCCCCTGATGATCAATTTTTGTCTCCTTCACAACTCGAGATGGATAGCGTGCCAAGTGTTCCCTACTCAAATGAGGTAAGGAACTATGCTGAAACAACACCCTATCAGCTGCAAGCTGAATTGGATGACGCGAGCATTGTCAGTGAAGACCCAAAATATGGGTGCGAAGCAAGTTGTTTATATTGTGGTCAACCATGTGTCAGAAGTAAATTTGGTCATGTCTTCCATCAGTGTCCTGAACATTACCGCTGGTGGAGAATGCATAAACGCTGATCCACCTTTCTTGTCATGATTTGTCTTATCTAGGTTGCTTACTCAAGCGCCATGATAGGATAAATCTCCCGTGCCACAGTTTGCTCAAGGTAGTGCCGGACGCTGTTGTCTGTACACTTACCTATAGGATAGATGTCTTCAATTCCAATTGATCACCTAGGGCGGGATGATCTAATTATATTGCTCAATAGAGTCGCTGCCAGATTATCTACCGTACCTGGAAATCATCATCCTATGGGCACACCACACACTCCCATCAGCTATGAATCTCGCACCTATGCGACTTCAAATGACATCTACAGACCTTCAGCGGCAGCAAACAGAGGTTGGAGACTGAGATATGAGGAGGAGCACGACCCTTGGAACGCACACCTACGTTGTGAACTCAGGGCGTCAATATCTGACACTACTGCTTATGCAAGTCAAACAGGACTACGGACATTTTCCTCTTCTAGTTGGAATCAAGGTCTTCATGATGTTTTGCCAACAACTACACGGCTCACAGATGCAATGACGTACAGGTACAACCAGGTCGCAGCGCTGGACTCTGAGCAGATGCTCCCCCAGCCGGACATCAACACTGAAAGCTCAATGGCCAGGGCTCGGGTTGAGAGTGACTTTTGTGATTGTTCCTGTACCTGTAACTACTGCGGCAGCATATGCTGCCTACGTAAGAGAGGCCACACGGTGCATCTCTGCCTGATACACAAAATTCCCTGATGAGGACGGATAGCACTGAGCGCCCCGGGTATTCTTGTATAAAATCCATTTGTGTCTCACCAAGGTTGACCTGAGGGGTTACCTCGGTATTCTTAGAGTATGTAGCAGGGACTGTCTATCCCGAGTGGCGTCACAAAAAGACTGATGTGCAACCTCTTTTGGTACAGATCTGCATGTTTCAGATGTGACCATGATACACCTTGGTCGCGTAACTTGACTTGTTGGTTTCTTATGAGGATTACCACTTGACTGGGATGCTCTTCATTACCTTTTCTGATTGCTGCCGAGTTACTCAGACACCGGGTACAGTTCCTCTCTGGAATCAGTATGTCGTCACTTCAAGACGTGCTCAATCGACCAAAGTCTAAGATGTCTGTTTTTGAAGCGGACACGCAAAAATATGATCCGCCTCCTGGATTGGTACCCCCTGATAAGAAATATGAAGCAGATCAACGGGCCAAAGTCCCTATATCTCCACAAGTTATTGCTTGTAAGTGTGTCATCTGCCATCGTGACTGTTGCTGGTTCCCTGCCCAGCACCTCTCACATAGGTGTGCAGAGCACAAATACTGGTAGTGGTTCGAGCATTATCCTGCCTGATATGCCCTGGGCTCTCATTGTTGCCCTTATGCTCCCTATAGGTGCTCCTGTGCCCATACGACTCTACCCATTAGGAAAGGCCAGGGAACTGTCTCCTTTACCTTTCCTGACACATATCTTAATTGAAGGGAACTGCCCTCATTAGTAAAAGGTTGTATCTACATCTTTTGTGATGTTAGTGAAGTCTGCAGGCTCACCAAGTTTCTTTTGTCACGGTGACAGTTATTACGGGACCTGAGCGTGGTATCTCCCACTGCAAGGCAGATACATTAACCTGCCTCTCCTGAAGTACTTGCCGTGCAAGGATGGATCCCTAAAGCACTGATTGATCCCAATTCAAATATCTCAGCGCTGTTCAGAAAGTCCCTGCACAACATGCCTCATGTAGACCCCTGGTTGGTAGTTTGATGCCTCTGTTTTTGTTCCTTCAGAGCGGAGTCCTACCCACATTTCAGTTGCAGCCCTACTCTTGTTGCACAGCAATAACGGCGCTCTGCAATAGAGATGCGCAGTCGTCTTATTGATTTCGGCGCATAGTCTTAGGACTCCTGTTTTACCAGGTCTGTCTTTGAACTTTGCTCTAAATTTGGGGTTGTTGGGCAACATACAATCGCTGGACAGCAACGTTCAAGAGCATCCCCTTTCCCTCTTGTGTTACGCATGGAACGCACATGATGTCCTGGTCAGGTTGATGATAAACAACATTGACATCCAGTTAGTGGGTAGCGATCTCGGCTCAGAAAGTACTACAGGGCACTGTCGCCTTTCGGTACTTCAGATGCCCGCAAATGTCAATGAGTGGTCTACTACCATTAGATTAAGTGAGAGGGTGACTCATGCACCCCCACCAGCGGCGTCAGAAATCCATACTTGCCTTGGCAATATCGAGCTGGGCCGGAAATATGGGATGCCGGCACACCTATGTCAGCATGACGGCAAGCTTTATATTTCACGATTGGTAAGGAGTAAAGATTTTACAGGGACTTCCCCCTTTGTGATTCTCCATATTCAGGCTGGCATGACCCTCATGGGCCTCATTGGGGCTGTGGCCTGCAGTTATGAAGACCTTGCTGATTGCTGGGAACACACTCCATGGTGGGTCGTACCTATTGATAAATCATGCAGAAGCTCACCTAGTAAGATCTTCCGATCCCAGCATCTGCTTCTTATTCTAGGAGATGATTACTGGCATTTTCGCCTGAGACCTCAAGGAATTATAGAGATGGTCTGTGGGGAAGGGAGCCTCCAGTTTGTTACTACCCTACCTAAAAATGCCAACAAGGAAATCGTCCTGGACCTTCTTGCTGCTGTACTGCCACCCCCTAACTTGCAATTCCTCATCCGTATGTGGCTCAATGGAGTTGAGCTTCTCAACAAACTCGTAGGGATGACTAATGGGTTCTACCTGCGCATTGAAGTCAATGGGAACTATAGACTAGGGAAAGAAATTCTGCGTACACCGTACAAACTGTTAAGTACGCTCCATGAAGCTCCTCCGTCCATTATACACACACCCAATAGCGAATGCTGTTGTTTCCTGCCAGGACGTGCTTTCTTTCTGGGATGCCGAACATTGATTGTACAAGGCGAGAGAAAAACCTTTGAGAGCATGCTTCTCTCCATTATTGAACGGTGTTGCCCAGACTTCCGAAGGGATGCCCTATGCATGAGACCAGTGCACTCCTCCTTCAGTGACTTTCAACCTGTCCTCAACCGGGACAGAGACACGGTAGTGGCTGTTCTCTTGAGCCTACCAGCCGACATGGTCACCGTCCTTGTTAGCTTGCACCTGCGCAAACTTACTTTTACAGGAGCTGTATGGATTCGCTCGGATAGCACCATTACATCTTTCCTCTATCACCTAGGCCTGAATCAATTGTGCGGTGTCCGAGGGGAAGCATGCTGGATTGTCCATAATGGTGAACCAGTCCTCTCTGACCAAATGTTCTTAGGACAAGGTGATGTGATTTTTGTCTGGCAAAAATACGATCATGAAATGGCTGGATCAACAGTGACCCCTGGGGTTGCGAGAGCGCTCCGGGGATGCTGAGGTAAGGGGAGTGACCCTTGACTGTAAGAAACGTTTGTAGATTCTGACCTCTCAACACTCTTGTGGTGCAATTTCTAGGGTGCTAGCCTTGCAAGCAGTGCACCGTCTTGCACTTATGCATGGCTGTGCGCACACCGCTGCTTTGGTCACCCTCCCTCTCCCTTGCTGATGTTGGATAGAGTCTATTTTCTCTGAAAAAGGCCCGAGCACAATGGGAAGTCTGTTGTCATTGTGGAACATTCTCACCATTGCTAGGACAGTGAACCAATCACTCTGATGGAAACTCCCTTCATTGAAGACGTGTGCAGGATTGACATTTTTTGCAAGTAACCAAAAAACCTTGGACCGAGGTAAACACAGGGTGTTATCATCTTCGGGTCCGTACCTTTTTGGTTTGTTACTCCGGGGGCAAGGATCTCGCTGTAGGTCTGCATGTTTTCCTGCTTTTTTGCTCAAAGTTGTCACATACGCCCTGGTGCTTACTGATCTGGGAACAGCAGGTGGCTCCTTCCTTCGGGTCTAACTGGAGCTGAGGCTGGGCGCTGTTGTCCTTACCTCTTGCCTCCGGCAATTTTGTCTTTATCCTTTAACGCCGAGTATTTTAGATGTACCGGTCTTATGGTAAGAGAATCGTTAGCAGTGAGGCCACAGAAGAAGAAATACTTCATATTCGCAGAGGAACCCTGGATCAAGTTGAGTCGATTGCGTTATTAAGAGCTTTTGATCCGGGAGCATGGGTCCGAATTGCTTTTGACGTGACAACAGTTGCCTCAAACCTGAGAGGTGAGCCCTTTGTTAAGTCGGTGCTTCAGACAGGCCAAACCTCTCAACTCATGCTTGCTAGAACTTTCTCTGACTTGAATAATTGCCTGGTTTCCACTGCTATGGAGTACATCTGTGATTTTCTACGTGGCAATTTCTCAATTGATGTGCCACCAGACTATCTTTCGGTTCACCTTCCGCATGGCTTTCCCCTCCCTGGACATTATTCGCTCTTGGAGCTGGTCTTTCTTTGCGACATTGTGGATGGAGACCTAATGGCATTTCGGGAGGAACGAACTCTGCTACTTCTGCGAGTATGTACCACTGTCCCGATTTCGGTGCTCACACCTGACGGTGCCAGTTGTCTTCCCTAAGAGTGTAGAAAGGATGCATTTACATTTTACCTCGGGGCACTTGCAGTTGTAAGCTGCATCACTTAATGAGCCAAGGTAAAACAGAAGCGGGTCCTTACGCGTGGGAAGTGCACTGCCCTCTCATGTAACCAAGTATCACCTGCCATTTTTGCTATTTCGTGACAAAACTTGGCGTGTCATGGCTAAAGAGAAATCTTTTCTACCCGTTTAACAGTTTTTGATTTTACCGCAACATGTTGTCAATCCAGCAGTATGCCCTGATGGCTACACTGGCTCAAGCCTGGCAACTTCGGTTGCCCCTCGATACGAATCAGTGGGCTGGTCGCTGTTGACCTTACCCACTGGGTGACCTTTGTGTGTTATCGTCGTCTTTTACCTGGCCTGGCTGCTGTTAGCCTTAGCCTGGTAGGAATATCTTGTCTAGAAATTTGACGGGCCTGGCCGCTGTTGGCCTTAGCCCTAGTCATGGATCCTGAACGTGATGGATACATCAGCTTAGAAGAGGAATCCACCATGTCCCCACAGCAAGGTGCAGACAATCCCAATGGAGAAGAACCTCGTGGGCCGAGGCCGGCAGAAGAAGAGGCTGAGCCATCTGAAGCTAGCTCGGCAGAGTGGGTGGAAGAAGGGGTACCCGAAGAACCCTGTTACTATGGACATGGACTTGCCTGGAATAACCGACACTGGCGCGGATGGAAACCTCGTGAAACGCCACGCATGCCTCCCAAAGGCAGTGTATCCGTTGACATGCAACAAGTCAAACCTCCCTCGGATCGTACCCAACCGACTGGTCAACTACAACCACCTGCTAGAGGCATTGATCATGAGGAATTCTGCAAAATCCTGAATGAAATGCCACTTCCATACGATAAGGGCAAATTTTGACCAACAAGATGTTTTTTTTTTGTGGGGGACCCTGCAGCCAGCTTTGACCGATCAGGTAGTCACAGCTATGACCGCAAAACTAGCGATCCACATGCAGGTCTCCCTGAATGGAAGAAGATATTTTCATATATCCTCCGGGATTGTGGATATCTGGTGGATTATGATACAGTCTACGTCCTAGTCGACACTCGGGACTTGGCAAACCATGCTGTACGTGACCCTGGCCTCCCACATTGGCAAGCGGCCGTTGCTTGGTGGGAAAGCCGCTTGCAGATGACTGGCCCTATGGGGGAGCGTACTGAACTTGGCTTTTTCCCTGCGTCGGAGCATACTGGATTACATAATGTACACCCCACGTGGGCCGGCACCTTTGTCCTTGCTGCCCTTGGGGCCTCATTTCCGGGCAAGCATTTCTTTCTGTTGGATAGCGATTGCCTACCAGTTACACTGTTTGAAGCCTTTGATCTATGGCAGGAGGCCTACCTCACCCGATTTCCAATGGGTGCTGAGGAGTCCCGCAAACTACCACATCCCTTGCTCCAACACCAACGGTTCCAACGGGACTGTTATGTCAAAGATACACGGGAAGGAACATCCCATCAGAAGATGGGGCAAGGCGTTGTATTAGTGACGGAACCCCATGCAGAGTTAAATGCGGGGTTTGTTGGGCTCTTCGCTTCTAAACATCCTGCAATTTTCGATTGGGCTCAGTGGAATGCCGACACGAAGTATCTGAATGAAAGAGACTTTGAAGGACGCTGCTCACAGACGGCAGACATTCTCACAAAGGCATACTGGACACTGGTAAGTCAATACCTGTGCCGTAGGCTGACCTCTCATGCACTCTCTCTGGAAGCCAGCAAGGCGTGGATCCAGACAGGGCTTGCACTCTCTCCACTCTTTGGCACAGTTGCACAGTACTCAATTGATGTGATCATTGCATGGGCTCTCATAGGTGAGTGGTCGAGTAGGGTATTCATTGGAGAACACTACGCTCAAAGGGCACCAAGTCTGACGGCATGGGCCAGAGCTTGCTTCGAGCAAGGAGCTCTAGCGTCCCTCCTATACTTACCAGGGATTGTGCCAATATTTACCCTGCCTGGGGATCGCATGTTCCAAAGTACTGGTATACATACCAATGTTC
>DF246205.1:0-11884 GCA_000507305.1 Breviolum minutum Mf 1.05b.01
TCCCAATAAACATCAAATAACCAGGTTTTGGTCACTGCTCAAATGATGATTTGTTTTTTTCCAATCCTTTTTCTTTCTCGGCCAGGTTAGAACTAAAAACTCAAGGGCTAGGAGAAATGTTTCGTAGGTGTATTTTTGGTATACTTACCCTAACCATCCATCCATGTTTGGTATGTTTACCTACATTTAGTTGATTTTCATGGTAATTGTAGATAAATATACCAGTCCCATGGATCCTATGGGTTAAGATTGATTACACCATCAAAAAACCAACGACTGGTGAACTGAAAAATGTTAAACCAAGGTCGAAACAAATCCATGGATTATTCTGGTTCTGGTAACAGGTGGTAGGGATTATATCCCTCAGAAGGCAAGGACTATACCAGGTATATAAGGGGTATATATGGTATATATTGCCAATTGGGTGATGGTATACTACCTGGTGATTCAAGCCGTGACCTTTTCATCCCCAAACGTTGGAGGTCACCAACAACCCCTTGAGTTCGGGTCACTTAACTTCACCATCCCAAAAAGGTCACGGCTTGAATCACCAGGTACCTACCACCTTTTAACAAGAACCTGAAAAATCCGTTGAACAAACCAACGGCCGTTGTTGGGCTTCAAAAGGCCGTTCTTGACTCAGTCAAAGACTGGTGGCACTTCCGTGGATTTCGTGAAGGTGAAAATAGGAATCCCTTGATTAAAAATATGAAATAGATTAGGTAGACTCCTAGGATCCATGGGACGAAATGTTACATTTATCTTTTACCTACGTTTAAACCAGTAAGAATCAGGCATTTGTTTAGGTAAATATATCAATCCCATTGGATCCTATGAACGCAGGGTTTAAGGCCAGGGTCCCAAATAGCCACTAGGCACCCCCGGCTTTTGTGGAGCACGTGCCGTCAGTCGCACAGCAGACCTCAGGATACCGGACCCCCCTGAGGTCTGATGGATGCCCATCGGGAGTTGTATCGACTCTCCATCTTCAAATTTGAGGCGTCATTTTTTTGGGGGGTATCCATGCCTGAAAAAACCAAAATCAAAGGGATGTATAGGTGAAAATCAGAAGAAGGGACCGGAAGTTTTTCAAAACAAACATGAACGACATGAATTTTATTTACAACCAGCTTCGGAAAGAGCCAAAAAAGGTCTGCAAAGCATCAAAACGATTCTAGTTACCTTAACCAAGTGATAAATGGCAAACGTTACACATCACGAATAACTAGCAAACAATAAGCACATAAGTTGTTGCAGAAGATGTTTTGAAGCGAAGGTTTCGACTCCCACGATGGTTTGATCGCATCAAATGGTTTGATCGCATAGAAAAAAATCTCATGTCCGGCGAAAAAACATGATGTGTTTTCTTCATTTTGTACTTTTGCTGGTTGGTGGTTTCAACCCATCCGAAAAATATTAGTCAAAATTGGATCATTTCCCTAGGTAGGGATGAAAATAAAAAATATTTGAAACAACCACCTAGTTTGGGATGCTAGTCTCCTGATGTCTCTGTTTCTGAAGGTCTGATCTTTTTGGCATTTTTCTTTCACAAAAGATCTACACGTCTTTGGTCTTCAAGGGTCATCCCTTAAAGCATTGCTGACCACCAGGACTATCATATTACACACCGGTACACAAACATTAGTCACGTAAAACATTGGTGAATTTTTGATGGCCTTTTCCAGGAAAAAACAACATGATAATTTTCCATGGCTACGTTAGGAAAAACTGGAGGGGTCATCACTTGATTTCAGTTGGAGATCTTAGAGAACCTCAACCTTACCCTTCACCTTTAACGATTGCATCGACTGACATCCACTGGGATTGTCCTGTCATCTAAGTGATCAAATATCCGTCTTCTTTGGTGGTCAAATTCCTGATATGGATGTTTCCTTAAATGGTGGGTTTTCCCCCCAAATCATCCATTTTAATAGGGTTTTCCATCATAAACCATCCATTTTGGGGTGTTTCCCTATTTTCGGAAACACCCATATTTGGGGTACTCAATGGTTTTCTTATCCCAACTTACACCGATCTCTGTGAACATTTTGAACTTGTCATTGCTTTTTCCTAAAAATGTCAAGAAGGGATTCTGGTGTCTATTACTTGTGCACATCCTCACAGCATCGCACACATTTCACGCTAGCGTTTGGGCTTTCAAGAAAAAACATGCCATGATCTTCAGCAAAAACACGTCACCAGTGCTATCCCAGGTGGTGATTTGAACCCACGATAAAAAAATATGCTCGTCAAAATGGAGCGAATTTCCCCGATTTTCGGGGTGAAAATAAACCATCTTTGAAACCACCACCTAGGGTATATTCACCCACTGACGTACCATAAAAATCAACCATTCATGTAGTTGTTTTTTGAAAACCACCACCTACTATTGTTCGGAGTATTTTCGGTATCTGCTTACCGTGACCGTCTGGACCGTGACCTGCGACCAAGTTCGGCACTGAAAGCAGGTGATGTTTCGAGCGTGGATGGCATCCTGGATGCATTCTGCGAATAAATGATGCGTTTAACCATTTGGGGGTTTCCTAAAATGCTGGGTTTCCCCAACTGGCCCATGGTTTTTTTTCCTACTAAAAATGATCAGCACTTGGGGTGTGAAATGGGGTACTACCATTTAAGGAAACACCCATTTGAACACACCAACTCGTTTCCACTCGTCATTTGAACGAACAAATTTCACCTCGTTGCACATCGTGCAAAGGGGGTGTTTCTACAGATTCGATATATTAAATGATACGGTTGATGGAAGAAATCCCAAACAACCGCCTGGGATGTATAAAACTCATGAAAAAACCCTGTAAACAATGGATAATAATGAGACAACCTACCAACCTCAACTGGTGCGGGATTTCTTGGAATAGAACTATCAATGCTTGATAGACTGCGTGTTGTCACAACAACTTGTGTAACATATCCCATCAACTTCTGAACATTACCCATGACGACAATTCCCATGGGATTTTACAAGATTTACCAACCTTTTTCGTTTGGGTGAGATTTTGATGGTAAATGTATAGGTAAATCTACCAGTCACTTGGATCCTTTGGGTAATATCCAATCTTATGGACGACAACAACCACACAAACCATCCAAACAACATCTTTCAACGAAAACGATCTCAAAATCCGCAGGGTTGACCACAATCTTACCATCGGCATTGACCAAGAGTGCCTGGATCAACACCGAGAGAACCCGATTTTTCTTTTGGAACTCCGACCCTCCAAAAATTGTCCAACTATTTTAGTGAGGGACAAAGAGTCCTTGTCTGACAAGAATGTTTTGAAGCTCTCTTGTTCCTGGTGCCCCTAAACAACCAATCTTAAATGGATGGAAATGGTGAAACAACCATTTTTTACGCAATGATTTGGTTCATCATCCAATTGAAACAACCATTTTATAAACAGATTCGTTTCAGGTTCCAGGTTGGAGAGTACATCTGTTTTTTTTGTTACGTCGTTTCAAACTGTGAAGAAAAGGATGTTAAATGGATGGAACTGGTGCAATATTAGTACAACTGCGAATGGAATCTGTACAATATTCCATCAAAAATTGAATGGGACCTTACCAACGGACCCCTAACTAAGTTGCTAGAGTTATTAGATAGTAAGGTTTAGGGGTCCGTTCAGTAGGTCCTGTTGGAGATTTTTTGGAAATATGAGGTACCCTTGAGATAGCACCGCATACCAACAGGAACATGCTCAAGTTCAAATTTCCTCCCAGACAATTTTTGCATCACAAGGCCTGCAGTTGCAGTTGATCTTTTCTCAAAGTGGATTCACCGGCCCAATCCCAACCTAAGTGTTTCCAGATGCGACGCAAAATTGTATCATATCAATTTGTACAACCTTGACATGATCCAAAATCCTCCAGAAATCCCTCTTCAAATTAATTTCAGTTTTTTTTCCTGTCACCTGGTCTGTATGCACAGCCTTCACATCTTCACATTATAGCAACTTCCACATTTTCCCACAACTTGCCACGGTGTGTATGGACAAGATTTCTCACCGATAAACCTCGGGTCGTCGTTTACTTTTTATAAACCTGAGTTCGTGTTGCGTCCACTGCGGGGACCCCTTGAGTGAAACTCGACATCTCTCAAACCACGAACCTTCACCCAATCTGAGTGTCAGAAACAAAGGGAAAATGCGCAACTGGAATCTTGCTTTAAACTCACCTCCTGGGCAGCGTCAGATGAGGGTCCGCGGTTGGGGTATGTAGCCCATCACCACAACGAAACGAAAGGTACTAGTAGGTGTCATGAAACCATTCTCATGATTGGATCCCTATAGGGATTGGTTGGAAAGGAGCTTTGGCAAAAAAAATGACAAATTGATACTGAGAGGCATTGAACATGATAACTACTTGATTTATTTCATTTCAGAGAAGGTTGGAAATGGATTCAGAAGATGCGACAAAAACACTGAGTAACAAATACATGCCAAAAAAAATTTGCTTAGGGAGATGGTGAAGGGGGGGCCTCTGTATCAGGTATCACATACAAATGAACATAGTAGAAACCATAACGATCTTCAATAGAATATACATCTTCATCCAGGGTCCATTTTCCGGCCAGCTATCTTAGCTTTACCGGAGTGTAATTACCTTCCACAAAATTAACATATCCCACCCAACGGGAAGTTTGGAAAATCATCGACTCAAAATGCCATTTTTGGGGGGATGTGTTAGTTTCCTGGAGGGTATCCCCTGAAAATGAATGGTTGGAAGATGAAACTTCAACCCATGGGAACCCACGTTTCCTTCATTTTGGAAACACCCATTTAAAAAAACACAACGCTGTTCATTTCTGTTAGCAGTCAACACCTCTCGAAAAACTCAACCCGCGGTTTCTTTTTGAATCGTCCTGGTTGCAAGGCAGCTTAGGCCTCCGCCAAGGGTGGTGCCAAAATGCCAAAAGGTAACAACAAGAAATGCACTTTCAGGCAGCAAAACGAAAAAGTCATGATAAAATATGTGCCAAATTCCCTGCTGAGGAGGTGTTTGGATGTATTAGGGATATATGTAATATATACAATATATATATATATGTATGTATTTTGAATGTCTGTAATTATATATATATATCTTGTAGATCTGGTAGCGTATACGTGTACAACATATTTACATATTACATGTATATATATATACATATGTATGTATATCATCTACTGTAAATTGAACTATTGTGCTTTATCAAGCAAAAGCAGTTCTTCCCATGGACCCCTCCTCCCTTAGGAAGCCTATAGATATTTGCCTAAATGGTTGATCTCTCCTCAATTGAGCAATCGATTATATTGGTTGGCTTATAGGAATCCATTATAATAGCATAATGGCTTATTACAAATCCCCTCATATACATGGGTAGTATTTCATCATCCCCTATATCAACTACACAACCAGGGTCAACTGGGTCAACTGGTCACTTCTAACCTCGGAAATCGGAAAAAAAAACTGCCTGCCACTGGAGTTGCGTGTGCGTGACTCCCTGCCAGGGAGTGAATGTCTCGAGACCGGGTGGAAGAAAGCAAATCAATGGTTAGTAACCCTCCCGGAACAACCTTTTAACATCAAACCTCCCTACTACCAAAGGGCAAAGTTTGGTTTTTGGACTTTGTGGGATATCTGGGATATCTGCATATCTCATATTCCCACCGTTCAAAGCCGAATGTGGTGTTTGAATGTTCATGAACATGCTTCTGCAATTTTGCCTGGATATTTGTTTCTACTCCCCTGAAATTGAAGGTGATAGGAAAAGAAACGGACCCAGTCACTTGTTAAAACATGGTTCCCAGAGGTCTGTAAAGCAAATGTGTCAGGTGTTTTTCTCGGTGATTGGGTTCATGAGAGATCTTCCATGATGTCTGATTTTCCAGAATTGTCATGTAGATCAAATGTAGGTAAAAGGTGGGCCCCTACCAGTTATAAATTGGGGTTCTAACCTGTATAAATGACCTTGAAAATAGGTAACTGGTGGTAAATATCCCTTTATTTTACATGGGTTTTAGCACCATCCAAACGGTGGTTAGTTCGCCGGATTTCGGAACCATCAACAGTGCGGGTTATAGAAGGTATACTTGGAGGATCATCCCATTTAGTCAGTGGTTAATAACATTGGTTAGTAAGTCCCCTAACTGGGGTTATTCCCCTTCCAAATGGGCTAAATGGCTTGTAAATGGGGTTGCTAACTACTTACTAAATGGGATGATCCTCCAAGTACCCAACAAACCATGGGGTTTTCCTACTAAAAATGATCATTTTGAGGTGTTTTGGGGGTACCACCATTTAAGGAAACACCCATATATTTCACCCCATTTATAACTGGTTTCTTGGGCCCACCTTGTAGCTCCCCATGATTCTGTTTCGTCCTTCCGACCGAATCCTGGAGAGATTTTTCGTATAAATCAGCACCCATTTGGTTCATTTGGTTCATTTATCGACGGCTAAGTCGTGAAAAATGGCTGGCAACATATTTCCTCTAATTTTCAGGGCGAAAAATTCAAAATTTATGAAACAATCAACATAAAACACCCATCTTTAAATCATTGAAATTGAGTCTTCCATCCGAAAAATTCGAAGTTTCAGCCATCTTTTCAGGGCTGCACCTTTGCGTTTTCGCTTCTCGCTTATTCTTTTCCCTATCACGTTCAGGATGTGCACGATCGTGCAATTCCTCCACAGGTTTGTTTTTTGTGAGTGGCATCACCGGTTTGAAAACCCTGGTTGGGAGAGGGCGGGGAAAACGTTTCACTGGTTGGTGGTTTCAACCCATCTGAAANCTTGACCCTAAGTAAATTTACGAGAAGATCGCAGTTTAACTCACATTCATCCAAACATTTAGCTGCTTCAACACAACTTTACTTTTTGGAAATTTTGGAAAAAAAAACACTTGGGCCTTGTTGTTGGAGTGTAGCGGTTTCCGGAAACCAACCAATTTTCAACAACAAAAACACCAAGCTTCTTTCAGCAACTTGATTAGTGGTAACGTCGACTTCATGCTGATTACACCCCCGAAGAATAACATCGAACCTGAACATGATGGTTTGCTTCAGCTGATCTTCCCAGGCGGCCCCGTATTTTCTCAGGCGAACCCGCCGTTTTCTTTAAGCTTCCGGGGGTGGTGTACTCTGGGAAAAAACATCTCCAGGATTTGATCACCAAAAATCTGGTTGGAAAAAAACATCAATCCTTGACCTCAAAGACGATTGAAATTTGCAAAAAAGAAGCTTGGCTCACCTGGTTTAGATTTCACCAACCTTGGTTGCTAGAACAACTTTTAAGAAATTTCTAGTGACCATTCCCCGCATCGAAATTTTCAGTGAGCTTTTGAAACCTCTGTTCAGTTTCACTTAAAAGCATTGAAACAGATTTCACCTTGGCTGCTGCGAACCACTCGCACTTTATGCCCTTGTTAAGGAAGATTCCCCAATCCCCCAAAACATCGCATTGGACAGGTGTGGTTTCCTTCATGGTGGATTCTGGGTGTGGAAATTCACCTGAAAAAAATCTGTCAATTTTGCCTCAAGTTAGCATTTCACCACATTTCAGGGTTTGCTATAGATGAATGTACCCACTTAAAAATCACTCAACAATGGATTAACAATCCTGCAAGAAGGCCCAAAAGCAAAGTGAGAACATCAAATCTGGTAAAAAATGCCCCCGAAAACGAAACAAAAATGCGAAGACTTTTCTCTCGACCCCAGAAAATTAACGCCATGGAATCTAAAAACCCACCCTCCAAAGGAAAATACACCCCTGGAAAAGGGGATTCCTATTGGAAACCATCATTTTCAGGTTCCATGTTAAACTTTGGGGGGGTAATGTCCAAACCTTCAATTTTGCTGTTTTTTTTTCAGATATTTTCACCCCTGGATTTCCACCGGTGTTGTTTCCCTACCCCCCCCACCTGTAGTTGGGCCCAACCTAAGCGGCTTTAAAACACAGCGAAAAAACGGATGCTGTGAAAAAATATAGCAGATTCCTACATTACGAACATGTATTTAACATAATCTCTCTCTCTCTCTCTCTCTTTATGTATATATATTATATAGATCGATCCTATATATAACTATGTATTTTTTCACATACATATCAATAAAGTGTGTAAACTTTGATACATCCCTAAGACATCCCTATCTCGTGGCAGATTTCTACTTAAGCAAAACGTCCAACACGTCGTTCTCGAGTTCCTATAAACAGCCAATCCTAAGACAGAATTCCCATGGGAGTGGAGTCCGGTATATTTACCTACATTTACTTTGACTTACTTAAGGGTGGTTGGGAATTTGAAAAATACTCGCCCAAATGGTGGTTTGATGGTGAGTTTCTATGGTAGAAAATAATTAAACAAACAAAAGTTTATTTATATGACATAAACATCAGCCATTCATGTGAGCCACGAAAAAAACCCTCTTACTTTCGATTGTAATGGTTGTTTCATAGGGATCCTTATAATAGCCTATTATAGTCCCTATAGAACTGTGTAGCATAATGATTCCCTATACAACCCAAACAACAAGGGTTTTTTCATTGCTCATGTGGGAAAATAATGGGAAATATATCATCAGTCCCATGGATCCGTCATGGGTCAGCCAATGGACCATGTAATAAAAAGCTTCATTCTTTGATTTTTTTATTAATAAGACTACTGTTGATGGATGAAATCCTGCACCACCAACGATGCATGTATAAATCCCTGTAAATAATAGGATATTTACCATATATCAACTGGTGCAGGATTTCTTCCATCAACAGCATCTAATCCCCACAATTTTCAAGGCTGGCTTAATGGGCTAAGTGAGTTCCCTCCTTCCCCAAAGACATCCAGCTCCTGGGAAAAAGGGTATGAATGAAACTGAAGACTTTGTCCCAACTTTATATCTCCACAACTAATGATTTCAGATGATTATGCTATCATTTTCGCAACTATGTTTTCAGTACTGCACCGTATTATCTAAATGCCTCCTGTTCAGGAAATGGATTCGATTGTACTCGTTTAGTTTTGACTTTTCTTCTCATTCCAGCAGGATCCATGGGACGAAGGGCATCTTTACCGATCCATGAATGGTTGATTATCAGCATACAAAGGTAGGCAAATATACGTAACCGTACCACCAATAAATGGAGGGGGTAAATATGGAAGGGTAAGGTAAATTTATAAATATACCAGCAGAAATGTATGGTATTCTATGGTCCTAGGGTGGTACTGTTGGGAGAAATCCTGCACGGATGTAAAGAAAACCCAGTAAATAATGGGATGAACTACCAACCTCAACTGGTACAGGATTTCTGAGATACATCAACAGTATGAAGGGTACTGGTTGGTGGTTTCAACCCATCTGAAAAATATTAGTTAAATTGGACATCTTCCCCAACTAGGGTTGAAAATAAAAAATATTTGAAACCACCAACTAGATGTAGGTAAATATACCAATCCCATGGATTGTAACCGTCATTAGGGCAGAGGAGTCATTTCTGCCCCAAAAAAATCCGCAGCCTGAGATCACCCTGACGCTTCAAACGAATGCTTTCTTTCTTGCCAGCATCATCTGCCTGTCAAAATCGCAGCTTAAAAAAAAATCAGCCCCCCCAAATAACAAGGCCTTCTTAGGGGATTATTAAGGGACAATGATGGTTAATAACCCCGTCATAAGGCCTTATCTCTTGGGGGGTGCCCTTAGATTACCATGTTTTTTTTTTGAAAGTGGAGCCTGAAACAAATGAAAAAAAGAACTGTTTGAGGACGGAGCGAACATTTAACTACATTATAATATACGTATTTCAATACATGTATACTGTGTGTATATTAAATAAGACATTACACAAAAAATAGATTTGAGTATGTTTTCTGTACTTCCAAACAACTCAAGCCAGGGAAAAACATATTTTCTACAGAAATGGTGCTGTTTTTGGTATTTTTCATGGTAAATGTATATAGTAACGATCATAGGAACCACTCATTCATGGACGGTTTGAGAGTATCAGATCCAGTGGGCAACGAGATTTTCACACATATCTTGCCAATGACGGATCGATGGGAACTAACAGTTCGCACCTGCCAGGAAGCCATCCCAAAAGGAAATTAATCGTTCCAACCATCCGGTTGGTTTTAGGTGCGAACTGTTAGTTTCAGGGAGGGTATATTCACACATGAAAACCATAAGAATCAGCCATTCATGTGGGTAAACATATTTTTCTAAGTCCCAAGGACCCGTCATGGGATATCTTCCTGCATGCCACTTGAGGCAGGAACTTTCGTTTGTCAATTCAAGTTGGGTATATCACTTCCAGGCACTTAGGAAGAATACGCCTCCAAAAGAAATGAACATGCCAAACCACGAATCTCAAACGAAAAAAGAGAAAAACCATAGGAAAACCAACATCAATCTCTGTAAAAAATAGGAGATCCATATCATTTATCTTCATGTTCCCCCACCAAAATTCCCACGTGCAGTCTTTTTTATCAGGAAAAAACACCAACAAAACGTGACCTGACTGGGCAAATGTCGGGGGCCTTGGCAAGTCTTTGCCACCTTTCTGGGATGGTTAAGTCGTGACCCGAAATCAATGTCTATTTGTGACCTCCAGGGGATAAAAAGGTCACGGCTTGAATCACCTGGGGCCTTTGATTTTTCACCAAAATTTCACCCTACACTCCCTAAAACTAATATTTTCGCCCCTGAAAAACGGGTTGGCAGACGATCCGGCTTCCTTTTGGGGTTTCGGCCTATTTTCAGGGAGCGAAAATGTTCGTTTTAGGGAGTATAAACCTCTCCTCCGATGTTTCTTTTGAAGTTGATCATATTTAAGGTGCACGTCTTTTTTTGGCCTGTTAGAGGGGAATCGCAAAGATCCATGGATCATCCCGGAATCCCAAAGATCCATGGATCATCCCAAAATCAATGGTTGTTTCTGGTTCCCTTAATAGGTGGTAGGCACCATATAATCCCCCAATTGGCAGTATATACCACTTACATATTGCCAATTGGGTGGTTATATGGTACCTACCACCTATTAAGGGAACCAGGAAACAACCATTGACAAAACAATCATCTGCTCCTTCGCCGCAAAATCGCCTGTTTTCGATGTTTGGAGGAGCAATTGTCAAAAAGCTCTCGATCAGCCTATGCAGCTGGGGGGTTGGGTTCAAAAAAAATGGCCGGGACAAATGTGGTTAAAAAAAGCTGAAAAACAAACTTATATGGTATTTGAAACACTATGACATGATACATAAATGTTCATAATATATAATTACTGGATATTTTACAGGATTCATGTATTATTATATTATACTGCACATGTTCTTTGACTGTTGATGGGTTTTTCATCTATAGGTAAATTCCAGTCCCATGTATTTGTTTTGGGAAACCAACATGGTCACAAGTGATGTCAACTGCAACATTTTGATCTTGGAATCTAATATATCATACCATAGGGAACCTGGTGCTAAACGCTTCTTCAGTTTCCCAAAGCTTTCCGAGTAAAATCAAACATAAAGCGAAACAACAAAATCTTCTCAGGAAAAAAACAAAAAACTATACGAGAAAAAAACACCAAAGATGATTGAAATGGTTCTACCTTTAAAGGGTCTTAACCATTCCAACACTCTACTGTTCATGACTCTTCAGCCTAACCAGTTGAAGGGCTGATAGTTTTTTATCTGTTGATTCCAACTATTTACCTTGCGTTTCATGAAAATCCATTTCCATAAAGTTGCAGAGTTTAAAAAATCTTTCCAACATGACATTCTTCCCATAATTCCCAGGCACCGAGAAGGTATTGCTATGGGGAATCGCCATCCCTTCTCCATGGAAACAAGGTCTTATTAATTATTAAACGGTTATTTAACCACCATGCTGCCTTCATAATCCCC
>DF246206.1:0-11875 GCA_000507305.1 Breviolum minutum Mf 1.05b.01
AGCCTGTTTCTGCGGACCATGTTCAAGCTAAGGCAGGGCCCGGTCCAATTTTTGGGACTTTTTTTTGGCCACTGAGCAGAAGAATTCTTTTTGAAATGACCCAGATTTTGGAACCATTTTGGTTCCTTTTTTTGGGCCGGGAACTCTACCAGGTAACGGCTTTTTACCATTTGCTCGATGACCTTGCAGCGCAAGTTGGGCCAGCAAAAATGCATGTTTTGGCTGAGTGCAGATGAAACAAGTCTTAGCAATCAGAGTGGGCGCTAAGAAGGCTGTGGGGCACATTGTCTCGAAGAAGTGGTGACCTACTGTATCCAGTCAGCTTTGATGGTGCCTGTTAGCAACCTTGAACTGCATCTGCCGGTTAGCCCGAGCCTCCTGCCATTGCTTGGGAATGTCAGCTGGAGCTACTTCTTCATCTTTCCACGACGGGTGCTCTGCTCAGTATGTGTCCTCCTTCTTCTGCAGCTGTTGCAGCACCACTGGGGCCCAGTGGGCAGGAAACCAAACCTGTAAGGTATCAGCCTGACAGGTACCTCCAATCCAGTCCCTGAAGCTCGTGCCAGAAGCCGACGGCCTCCGCAGTTTGGGTGGTTTGGCATACGCTGTAACCCGTGCCAAGCCACTGCTAGGTCGTTTTCTTTCACATTCCCTGGTGGCATTGCGGCGGGACGATGAGTGCAGTAATTCCTGGTAAATCGGCTGTATCCAGTAATTGGAGCATAGTAAATGAACAGTACTGTCGTTGTACAGCTTCTTGGTCTCGTGTCAAAACCGCTCTGAGAATAGCGGCGACCTCTTTGGCCAAGTAACAGCCAACTCCATAGTCAAACATTTCGCCAGCTCGTGTAGGGAGGAGAGTGATTCAAAGCACTCACTGGGAAATCCAAAGAACAGCTAGATGCTCTGCTCTTTGACAGGGCCGCCAGACGCAACCGCACAGACCCTTATGATGAGAAGAAGTATCGTGGGGCTAGACTCAAAGATCCAAGAATGGTGGAAGACATGTCAAGATTGGATGGCACACTATAAACCTCACAGTGAACCGTTGGTCTATGACACCAAGAAGTTGTTGAAGGCGCTATCAGTCAAGGAAACAGTAGCACAGTCAGAAGTGGATGCATTCATGGAGAATTGTACTAAAGGTGGCAGACTAGAGAGGGTACGTACCAACTCAAGCGACGACGTCTGCCAGACGTTGGCTGAGAGGGGCGCGTTTGTTTCACCTGTTTCACTTAGTTTGCAAATTTCCCTGACTTTTCTGCCTGGCCCGGTGCCTGGCTCGTGTGTGGGTGTTGGGGTTGTTGGTTTGCTTTGTTGTGGTTTTTTTGTTGTTGTTGGGTTTTTGTTTTCGGGGAAATTTGTCACAATCTCAACTAATTCCAGTTGTTGACCGACAATGTCTCGCACTAGTCCGGCAATGCAGGAAAAAAAAATTCAAACGTCCCACTGAAGTTTTCATTGAAGAAAGATTGTGCCGCTGCCACGTTCTCCGGAAAATTTGTTGACCCAGTTGTTCTTGCTCCAACGATGATGTGATCGTCCAGCTGACTAGCAACTACCCAAATGAATCGATAGGCTCACAGGGTGCATCGTCTTCAAGAAAGAATCACCCTCCTGCTCTATGACTCTAGCACGTTCTTGCCATCATTTGAAGAAATGTAAACGCTTCTTTGCAAGTTTGAATGGATCATCATGGAAGTTCTCCACAACAACATTCTGAATGATATCGTCAACATGGACCTCCACACCTCTAGGATGTCCTGCATCGACCGCTCTCTTCAAGAAATCCAGGGGTTCAGCTGGTATACCAATGGTGCACACCTCCACTGAATCGCAACTGTACAACGTTGCTTTGTTTATGTGTTGCATCTGTTGAAAACACTCCGAGCCCAGAAAAACATCCCCACTAATCAACTGGCGATGTGTGACTCTGGAGCCTTTTGGTAATTTATCCAACTTGGCGTCAATCTGCTTGGGTTGTTGCTGAGGATCACAATGCATTGTTTCATACCTTTGAAATTCGGACACCAAAGGTTTGATTTTCTTGCCACGTGACAACGCCCCCATTGCAATGCGCCTTTGTTGTGTTGACTGTTGCAAAACGGCTTGTTGTTGAAACGTCTGAATGAAACAGCACCGAGCTTCTAAACCTGTGTCATCACGCAAGCAACAATCCGCTCACACAGTAAATGAGGGTACGCCGCCTCCTCTGATGTTGGAAACTGTAATTTTCCATCTTTGACCACCGGCCGCCAAGAAGCATGGCTTCTTGTCGCATTTCAACTCCAAAGAATCGAAGTAGCTTTGCGATTGCCATATGGACGTCGATTTGTCAGGAGTGCCACCGTGAGCGCAAGCATGGAATGTGACAAAGTTACCTTCATAAATTGGTTCGAATTTTTGTTGTAGATTCGACATTCCAATAATGACTGTTTGTTGGGTTTTCTATTACCAGGAAATTCCAAGTTCAACTGCGCACTCTGTGATACGAAAAACTGCATCCTGTAGTTGATTTGCCATTTCGACTTTGTATTTGTCGATCCCCGTCAAACCATCCAAACCGTCAGGTTGTGAAGTGCTACGAAGTGGTTTCGGACACGACTTTTGCCCAGGTATCGGACGTTCTCTTGCACGGCTCGCTGTCCCACAAGAGGGTGCAACCCAAATCAATGCGATTCGGCTTGCATCCTTTCTTATGTATTCAAGCAAATCTTGTAACTGTGATGGATCTGTCAAATCAAAAATGCAGATGTCGACCCCGCAGCTTCTTTTGTCTGAATGGTCAACTGCCACACCTTTGAAACGCATGGCTCTAGCCGCCTTCGTCAATCTAGCGGATCCAGCGCATATCTCGATGATAATGATGTCTTCGACACTCACGTTGTGAAACTTTGCCTGTGAGCCTGTTGACTCTGCAAAACCATCTTCCATCTTCTTTCTCTTCTTAGAAGGACAAGTAGTGGAAACATCTTCTTGTGGCTTCTCTGCTACTGCGTTACCAGTTGAGCTGCCGGCACTTGATGATGGTTGTTCATCAACTTGTGAAACGTTTTGCGCCGCAACGATTTCCGCCTCCGCAGCCTCAGTTGCAGTGTTCCCTGAGGCTGCTTGACTCTGCTGTCAATTGTCTGCTGATCTGCATGCCGTTGCACTGTGCCCCGGCTTGTGACAATTTGCACACACATGAAATCCCTTGTTGCATTTGTGAGGCTTCCCATCCTGCTTTTGAGTAGATAGCGAACAGCCATCCTGCATGTTGTAGCCCCAACAGATGCGACCATGGGTATAGTTCATCTTGTACTTCTTCAACTCATCAGGGCAAGCTTTCTCTGCCCTGGCCTTCTTCGCTTTCTTCTTTGGTGGCTTGGGTGGTTTGTCGTTATCACCCTTGCTGCCCTTGTCGATGTCCTCCCTGACTGCGCGATGAGAAGATGGCAGAGGCAACATGAACATTGTAATCCTAGGATCTGTCATCAATGCACGAACACGGGCATCTAGAGGCGAGACACCTGTTGCATCTGGCTTCACCGTGCCTTGATGTTCTTGAGAAAGAATTGTAAACAATTCACGATCCGCCCTTATCAATTGTTCTGTCTTGATGTTGCTAAAACCTTGTGGAGTTTCCCTGCTCAAATTGTTCAACATTGTACTGACCCACTTCTCATGAACTGCCCAGGACATCAAGCCACATCTGTCGAAAGCAACACCACGTCTCTGCCAACACCACTGTAGTTTCAACTCTGAACCAGTATCGCCTTGCACCTCAGATGTTGTCTGAGCCACCTTGAGGACGGCATTCTCAATTTGAATCGAGCTGGGTCGTTCTTTGATTGCAACCTGAATCTCATCATCACGTTTTGAACACTTCGAAGGGGCGATCCAAATGATGGACCCTGTCTCTAAAATATGATTGGCCAAGTCAACCAAATGATGACTCGGCTCCAACTCACCCGTCATGTTTAGACCGGCCAAACGTCCAGCCTGATTCTCTGCTCTAGCGCGTTTTTCTGCAACAGGGAGCTTCTTCAAAGTCACTTGATCAGAAGTCTCATTTGCAACAGATTGTTTCAGGCTAGCAATGACCAGTGTTGTTGCCTCGAAGTATAAACGTTTCAGATTTGCTAACTGACCAATTGTGGGAGCTGCACCATAAACTGTCTGTGCAAATGCTGCTAACTCAGCTTCCGTTGGAAGCACCTGCTGTCACTCTCTGAGCTAGATGTACCTTCCAAGTTTGGAGGATTCGAATCAATGATGTTTGCACCGGGAAAAACACTCTGATTGGTTACCGAGGTTGCAACTGCCTGGCTCTTCCTCATCCTTGATGACAATGGGATTGGAACTCTGGGCAGTTGCCTGTTGCATGACACGTCCACTCCTTGTCTCATCGGGAAGAAACAATCCAAGACGCACTTCGCACAACAACTGCTCTAATGCTGAAATGCTGGCCGCAGCTCCGTCTCTAGAATATGCAAGCCCCATGAGAAATGGTTGGGTATGATACCCAAGTTGCAACCTAAGGTTGATGTCCAATCCTCGCTTGGCTGCATATGATAATGTTGTGGTCTTCAAAGAATGGCTCGCAACTTTACGACCCTCAACAGGCAATGCATCACCAAACAGAATCAAACGTAGCCAACCCGCTGCCTCCTGACTGTCCAAAGGCCTTGATCCAGGTTGACCATCTGGTTGAGGTGCGGGCATCACACCATCTCTGCTAAAATCCAAAGACAGGCAATTTCTAACTTCAAGCCACTGCTCAATCTAGTTGCTTCCTACCAAGCCTTTTGCTGTTGCAACCATAGGCAAAAACTGGTGACGATGTTGCTGTGACTGCATTGTCTTGTGAGATCCGACACGAGCCTCCAAATAGCATGCCACGCCGCTGTTGTCGCGGTCAATGAGTACCTTCTCGGCTCTCATCAAATCGCCCACCTCGCACGAGCATACAAGCAAAACAATGCAGCGCCTGAGAACATACGATCCCACAATTCACTACCATTTGCCAAATTGCTATGCAAGAGTTTGACTTCTTCGACTTTCAACGGGGATGTTTGATTCCTCTCTACCACGCTTTTGGGCTTGGTTGTTCCACAACACCGAGCACTGTTGACCACCTCATCAAGTTCTTTAAGGTCCAAAACAAACCTCCAAAAATTGATAGATTGCATGTATCCCTTCAGTCTCGATGATGGCGCCCCTGACCTGACTCCCTCTCGTGACACAGGAATGCATACATGTCTCTTTCCCGAATTGGGAATGCTGGGCACCAATGAAGCTCAAGATAGTCACATACGTGCATAAGTGCTAAGGCCCTCTTACGCAATGTATATGGAGATCGAGAAGCAAATATATCAAGCAACATAGTGAGTGCATCGCCCTCCCAACGAAACTCATGAAGCTCAATGTACATTGCACTCTCCCTTTTCCACCTTCCAATCAACATGTACCACAACTTGACACTTGATTGCAATGCAGCATCTGTCTGTTCCTTCCAAGTGAGATCTGGTTTGAAACGGACAACTTGATCAAAACGATGTTTGCTCCTAGCTTTCTTGCTTGAGGGCTCCACATCATCCGTGGCCGAACTGGACCTGGAAAGATCGACGGCCGATGAAGTTCCTGCCCAAAAACGCTGAAGGAGTCTGCAGGGTTTTGATTTGTGAAAATAAGTTGCCAAACTCCAGTTTCCCATAAATGCTTAGGAACTGCAACACGCTGACTCTGCAATGCAATGCAAACTTGTTTGTCAATGTCGAAAGTAGTTGAAGATGGAGAATCACGATCATTGTTCAAAGGCATTACTTCAATTACTTCATCAATGACTGAAGGTCTCAAGACAGAAGGATCCAGACCAGGCTTCTCTGACTCCGGCTGCTCTTCCAATCCATTTGGCGTCGAAACGCCCGGGAGCTCATGATCATCATGATTTGCAATGCCCAAGAAATCGCAAAAGGATTGGTCATCACCACCATCCATGCTAAACCCAATGCCAAGAAGTCTTGCCACTACCTCTTAACACAAGTGGGAAACTCACCCACCCACACCTTGAGTCATAATGCGTACGAGTACGGAATTCACAAGTGAACCACAAGTGCCATCAGACAAAAGGTGACACAAAAGTTTGTCTAAAGAGTTTTGTTAAACAGCAAAATTTTAAAAAATAAATGTTAGCTTCTACAAGTAGGAACTCACAACGAGTTGCGGGGAATACAACAGACTCAAGCTCAAACCGGGGGGTCTACCTTCCCTCCGCGATCCAGATCCTATTCATGGCTCACCTGGCTGGGATTTTCAATCAACATTGAAGATGCAAAATTCATTCACTATGCTTGACCGGTGTTGCCAATGTTTGCTTGCAATTTGTTCAGGAGGATATGGACATTTAAAACAACCTCCTACAGTGATGAGGCGATAACCTGGCAAGAACCTTCGGGTACAACACTGGCTTCGCACATCCGGAGCATTTTGCATTTATTTAGCTACCTGCAAGTTTCACGAGAACATTGACAGGGTCGTGGATTCAAACGGCCAGTTTTTGAGCAGACAAACTGCAGAATATCCATCAGAACTGGCCGAACAGTTTGAAGCTATCACACCACCTCTTTTCGACTCATGTTAAAGATATTCAATGGATCCGCCAGCATTCAAAACCTGACATCTTTCGACAGATCCGACCTTGGATCCAACAATTATGAGTGACAGATGGCATGCGAACACTTACTCCAATCCATAACAGAGAAAACAAAAATAACAAGACAAACGACACACAACACACACCCGGACAACCTGCAACAAACGTGCAGAAAAGCAGACCCAGCCAAAACACACCCGCACACACTGAATCAAAACAAAAGAAGACAAACAAAAACACATGGAGCCACGAGTCTACACACCTATTTTATTATCTGTATGCAGTGATTCAGAAACGACTTCGTGTCACTTAATTGCAGGAGTTCCAGCGGGCTATCATAATGATGGTCCCATTTCATGTTATTTTCTTTACGGGTTGGATGAGGAAGACGGGCATTTTTGCAACAGGGGTGCGTAGGCCGGCGTTTGGTCAAGACACCCTCATGAAACTTGCAAAGGGCTTGAATCATGCAATCTTGAAATCGATGGATCGACGGCAAGAAGACGATTTGGAAGCGGGCACTTGGTCCGAGACAGCTGAAGAGCTGTCCAAAGGCTGGGTTTGGGATGCTAGTGACGAATCTTTGGAGGGCAAAGTTTTGGCGCGGCTCAACTTCTCAGTCGGACTTAGCGAGAAATTTCAGCTACACTCGATTGACCAACTTGCATCCATGGTATCTCACAGTTTTGCTTTGGTGCAGGAAGGTGGTGAACATCCGGCTTTGATAGGCAGGACATACGATCTTCGGGCGGCTTATAAGCAATTCCCATTATCGGAAACATCGAGGTCACTACTTCGCATTGCAGTGTCAAGACCTGGTCAAGAGGCGCCTTCCATCCTAGGAGTAGACGCCTTGCCATTCGGCGCAGTAGGCTCTGTGGCGGAGTTTCTTCGGGTGAGCCACGCTCTGTGGCACATAGGCACAGTTGCTCTGGGCCTTTGCTGGACGGCGTTCTACGATGACTTCTCAGTCTTATCGCGAGAAGAGCTTTTGCGTAGCACTTCATCATCTTGCGAGCTTCTGTTTCGTCTTCTCGGGATTGACTACGCCGATACTGGTAAGAAAGCTGTTCCTTTCAGTCAGAACTTCAAGATGTTGGGCTTGGTGGTCAACACGGAATCTTCTACGGCTGCATCATTATCGATTTCTCACACGGAGGAACGACGTCGAGAGTTAGTTGCATCTTTGCAGTCCATACTGGACACTGGATCCTTAACTCCTAAGGAAGCTGAGAAGCTACGAGGACGAATGGTATTCTTTGAGGGCTACACCTTCGGTCGAATTGCCAATGCGGCAGTGAAGAACTTGGGTCGGCTCAGTATGAACCAGACTGCAAACAACGTTCTAAACAATGAACTTGAAAGTACTTTGAGATTCTTGATGTTGAGGGTGCAAAGTGCTGAACCGGTCAAAGTAGAAAAGTGTTTTTCTTCCACCTGGCTGGTTTTCACCGATGGTTGCTCCGAGGCTGACAAACGGTTTGGTGGCATTGGCGGCATCCTTATTTCTCCTCAGGGGTCGTGTGTCAGTTTCTTCTCATCAGCAGTGCCAAGTTGGATGATGGACAAACTGCTTGCTAAGTCTGCGAACCCGATTCATGAATTAGAAATCCTTCCTGTTCATTTAGCTGCTTGTTTATGGAGGCGATATATCAACTTCGCTCAAGTGGTATGGTACATGACAACGAGTCATCCAGGATGGCATTTATTCGTGGTTCAGGTGAAACGCAATATGCATCTGTATTCATAGAAGCCTTTGTACAAATTGAATGCAACTCTCAAGTCAAATCATGGTTCTCACGTGTGCCGTCCATTCCAATCCAGNACGTCGTGCCGTCCATTCCAATCCAGCTGATGGTGTATCTCGTTTGTCATGCGATCTTCCCCTGTCACTTGGTGCGGAACAAACCACTATTGAGTGGGAGAGTTGCCGGTGCCTCGTGGATTAGAGGGGAGAGGTTCGGGAGGCTCCGGATGGCACCCCAATTGCTGGAAGAAAAAGAATTGAGCGCGCAATAAATGAAGAACTATGAATTTATAATATTTATATGAGAGTTTCCAGTTTAGGCTTGATGAATATTATAGCCCAACTATATCAGATATAGTTGGTTTGAAAATTTACCTTGTACAGAATTTGTCTATAGAGTTTTGTGTGCGGAGTTGCAAATAAGTTGTGAGTTCCTACTTGTAGAAACTAACATTTATTTGCACACGCAGCGAGCGCAGCAAAATTTTCGCGAAGCGTTGTTTTAAATTTTGCTGTTTAACAAAACTCTTTAGACAAACTTTCGTGTCACCTTTTGTCTGATGGTACTTGTGGTTCACTTGTGAATTCCGTACTCGTACGCATTATGACTCAAGGTGTGCGTGGGTGGGTTTCCCCATTTGTGTTACGAGGTAGTGGTAAGACTTCTTGCCCACCCCGTTAACACTCCCACCCGTCTTACCTGACATTCTTTAGCCTAACCCCAAGCCGGGAGAGGTTCGGGAGGCTCCGGATGACACCCCAATTGCTGGAAGAAAAAGAATTGAGCGCGCAATAAATTAAGAACTATGAATTTACAATATTTATATGAGAGTTGCCAGTTTAGGCTTTATGAATATTATAGCCCAACTATATCAGATATAGTTGGTTTGAAAATTACCTTGTGCAGAATTTGTCTATAGAGTTTTGTGTGCAGAGTTGCAAATAAGGAGAGAACGCTCCGTAAGCGACTGTGAACTGTCCCACTCCATCAACTGGATTGGATGGAGATTCAATTTCACTTCGGGGATCATCGCGATTCCATCAGACAAGATGACCAAGCTCCGCAAACTGATTTCACAGATGATGGATCATCGGCGCATTCCTCTGAAAGTGTTACAACGTTTTGTTGGGCTTGCAATGTGGATCACACAGATCTACCCTCACATGAGAATTTGGCTTCATTATTTCTACATGGATATGCACAGTGTTCCTGCTACGCAGTTCAGTTTGGATCCAGGTGATTGTCAGGATTTTCTCAGTTGCTTGAACGATGACCTGACTTTTGCAAGCCGGCCGAATAATACAGCCATTCCTGTAGGTGGTAAGCTTGTTGAAATCAAACATAAAAAGGTCAACTCCATCGCAGATGTTCGTGCAGTTGGAGTTTCGGAGCGAAGACTCTGGCTCCGTATCCGAGACCCATCATCATCTCGTCGAGTGCTGAGTGATTCTTCTTCACGTATGCTGAAAGTTTTTCTTCAATCGACCGAAGCTTTATCCCCCATAAGATCCATGTGGCCTAAATCTCTCATGTCAGTTTATGCAGCTGCAGATGCTTGTGCGAGTGGTAATCATGCCCAAATTGGTGGTTTCATCAAGATTTCTGATTCTATTACCATGTCGTTTTACGAGGCTTCTCCCAAAGGGATAAGTCATTACACGCGTGCAGGAAGTAAGTACAGTAATGCGTGATAGTATTCTGTACGTCCTCTCACTTGTTGTGTAGTACGCCATCGTCGCCATATATGATATATATCTGCATCGCCAAAAATGCCGGCCGTTGTTTTGGCAAAAACTAAAAACTTGTTTCTTGAGTTGCAGTCATGTGTCTTGATAGTGATCAAAGAGGATCTCTTGAACTGTGGACTTGAGTTGGTCTCTGTGAGCAAACATGTCGGATGAATCACTTCACTTATTTGTGAGTTGGCTTATATAAGCTAAAATACCATATTGCCACAATATAATATATATCACAGAGATACCATACACATGCTGCACAAAGGGCAACACAAACATGCAGGAAATCAATATGGTGTACCGTGCCTTTGGTCTCAAGAAAATAAAAAGGAGGGTATCAACGAAACTGTTGAAGGGTAGTTTTTCTTTGCCCACCCTCAGCCACCCAATGCAGGCATATCATGTGACCATCTGTATTGGTACACCTTTACCTACGTCAGAGCAATCATCGGTACAAGCACCTTGAGTTGATAGTACACAAGAAAATGCAGTGCCTGTTGACCCACCAGTCAACACTCAGCGACCTACTATTTCAGCCGGTATTCTTCCCTTGACCCAAGTGTTTCGTCAAGGTCGTGGTAGTTGCATTCACTTCTCCGGTTGTTGCCATCTCCGTGCTACCGCTCAGGAACTTATTCGCTGTCAGTGTTTTCAGAGTTTGCACATTATTCATGGCTCCAAACAACCGGTATTTGTGGATGCCAACAATCGTGTTCATGGCCTTCCTCAACACGAATGTCCAGAATTTGCATCACCACTGGCTTACAAGTTGGTCCCGTGTTTGCACTGCATTTGACAGCCTAACCCACCGTTGATTGCGCGACGAAGGATTGTTCAATATATCCTACCAATGGATACTTGCAGGAAAATGCATGCAGGAGTACCAGCGCAGTCTCCCACTGGATCAAGAAAAAAGTGCGATGTCCGATTTGAGTTTCAGTGTGCATTTGATGTCAGTTTTTCTTGAGGGTTGTGATCCGTGATATACCATGATCATAGATGTTTACTGTATATGTATATATACTTATACAGTGTATTATATGCGCGGTATATATATGGCGAGCGTACGTGGCGGAAGGTTCGAGTGAGAGGTTTGCCGGAACAGTGTAAGAATCGTTCTCACCTTCAGACTTCCGGCTGAAAAACATCCCTATGAACGAAAATGCACAAAGGGATATCACATGTTATGAGACATTGGCGCAACTGGCAGTTTTGAAACTGGCAGGTTCCATTTACCCGTCTTGCAGATTTCCGATCCGTATTGCCAGCCTGTTGGATAACACAGGTGCAGAAGCGGGCAGCAACTGCCTGTTTTCGACCAAGCAACCCATGTTTTTTTTTTTTTGAAAAAATCTGCACTCTTTCGGCATCCTCAGGAGTGGAACTTGATGTGAGTCATATCAGCGGCGCTGCCAATGAAATGGCAGATGCTATCTCGAGATGGAACGAATCATCAGTTTCCGTACCACCATTCGACTTGCAGTTGCAACATCGTGTGCGATTTCCGTTGGATATTCTCTGGCTGAACCACCATCCAGTGTCGTTGCATCCGTCTTCAGCGTATATCCCCTGGCGGCTCCCAGAAACCCCACAATTTGACTTGCTGAATAAAAACACTTTCAGTTTGGGGTGTTACTATGGGGTTTTCATTCATCCCCGATAGTTTCAACTTGGGTGGCTGGCATCCATCTGGGATGAATGTGTCCCGGATGAGATGGATTCGAACAAATAATTCAGCAAGTCAAAAAGTAATA
>DF246207.1:0-12094 GCA_000507305.1 Breviolum minutum Mf 1.05b.01
TTTCGTGACTTGGGATGTGCTGGGATGCGGACTGTTTTCTCTTGATTTCTGGTGATTGCCTGTGTTTGTAGATGATTTTACATTCCATCGGTGCGCTTTCAGGAGTTCATGTACAATTTGCCAGAATATTTCCACAAACTGCAAACTGTTTCATGATAACGCAAAAAATGAACAATTCCTGACCTGCTATTGCCACGATGACAGTGATCACCACGATCAACGGGACCTGGATTTCATCCTCAGCCGGATGGGCATGTGGTGTGATGTTGAGGTGCGATTTTTGAATGCAACCAAATGAAACCAGTGCAGGTTCCCAGCACATTGGTAGCACTGACTTTTCTTGAGATCTGAAAACTGTTTAGCAACATTGTATGATTAACATGCGCACATGTAAAGGTTGCAAGGCTGGACCAAGAGTCGGAATGCGCCCAATGAATTTCGTTGGCCAAGCACATCGTTGTTAGAATGACCACCAGCAAGGCCATGACCAAGAGACCAATTTCAATCTGATTCCATTGGTCCTTGCAGTCGCCATGGTTGACCACAACATTGCTTTTCATGTGTTTTTCCCAAAACATTTGCAAAGGGTTCTGTTTAAAACTGTTCTGACGCAGCCTTCAAAAACAGTCTTCTAACACATCCGTTCTGAGATAGTTTTCAAACACAGCCCTTCCCTTCAAGACACTCTTCCAAAATAGCCCTTCTAACACAGCCCTTTTGAGACACCCGCCTAACACAGCCCTTGCAAGACAGCTTTCTAACCGAAGATTATGTATCTTTGTCCCTTACTCTCTCGACCGTGCTGTACCCCTTAAACAAAATAAAGCGCGGATTTCTACACTCCATCTTCGATGTTTTCGGGATATCTGGCTTCTTGTTTTCTAGGTGGAATCATTGACCTCCCTGCACCAACGTTTTCAACACGCCTTGGTGTACGGTGCCTGGGTTGCATGGAGCACTAACGACGCCACCAGGACGAAGCTGAAGAATCCCATCCTTAGCTCGTTCAATCACCTTGACCTCCTGTTCTTCCAAGGAGCACTTGTCACTTGATACAAATGTTGTCTCGGAGCCGATATGATGAATTTATTGTATCTTGTCGCCATGTTCACCTTTGTTCCAAGGAACTGCGCAGATGGATTCAACGTAATCGGGAGTGTCACGTTGATAATCTTCAGCAACATTTTTCTTACCAACCTTTCAACCTGCCAAGGGCTTGGCTACAAACCATCTGTCGCAACTTACAACCCGAAAAAATATTGGAATTCCAAATGCAGGAGGGAGTTGGGATGAGTTGTGTATCAAGAATGCTTCAAGTTTCCCCAATTTGTTGGAGTTCGAAAGGAAAACCGTTCAAATACTTGTTGATCTCTGCTTTTCCCAAACCGCAACCCTGCACACCCTGGCCCAGAAGCCTCCCATGTTTCAAAGCCTTTCCGATAGGATCGTGTCAAGAAACGCCTCAGGAAAAAAAAACACGTGCAGAAAGTGATGTTGAAAAAAATTCCGCTGGGTTTGAAGATTCAGCTGAACAACAGAAATTCGCCTGAAACCCACAACTGACAACAGGCCTTTCTCACAATCCTTTCTGAAAAGATTGCAACAAAACCCCAGAATTCAAGATGGCCAAGCAACACCTGGGGCTCATCCTGGAGGCTCTTGTCTTGGGTCATTCGAATCCATGAGCCCGGTCCGACCTGAGTTTTGCACCTCCAAACGGCATCCATGAAATGCCGGATTGCAAATCCATAGCAGTCATGATTCCGACCTTTTAAACATAACAAACAAGCACTTCAAGCACTTCAAGCACTTCCTTGACAAACAGGAATGATTGAGGCGCTTCGACATGATTTCCCAAACAACTCGCCATATATCAGCACTAAACCCAAGAGTCGGTACCAGGGTGAGGTGGTCATGCAGTGTTGGATGCTATAATGATACCATTGAACTCCATCATGTCCCGTTGTCCAACAGTCTAACCCCAAACTCCCCTTCAAAAGCAAGCCGCGGCAAAGCACAAGATGATGGCTAACACAGCGATGGTCATCCCAAAAAATGGGTTGGCGCCCGCCAAACAATGCGCCTGACCGAGACGCTGAAGTTACGTCGACATAACGTATAAAAAAAAAGTAGCAGTAGTAGTAGTAGTAGTAGTAGTAGTAGTAGTAGCAGTAGTAGCAGTAGTAGTAGTAGTAGTAATAGTAGTAGTAGTAGTAGTAGTAGTAGTAGTAGTCGTAGTCGTAGTAGTAGTAGTAGTAGTAGTAGTAGTAGTAGTATCAGTAGTAGTAGTAGTAATAATAGACATAACTTGAATATTACCGTTTCTATTCGTAGGAAGATTTTTTCTTATTGTGGGAACCACAGTGTCTTGGCCTGACCCAATGGTGCCGGTTCCATCCTGTAACAAATCCTTGGAAGGCCAACATCAAGTCAAAAAGAAAAACCTCTGGGATGCTCAAATCCTTTTGAAGCCATAAGCTGCTCAAATCTGAGTCTACAAGTGAGACCAAACGAAGCAAGCCCGCCACTCTGGTGAGTTCCAGTATTCACCACCACTTATCATCATGAAATGAAAGTTGAACGTGTCTTGAACTGGACAAACAGTTTGTTTCCAGAAATGTAAGCAAAATCCACGAAAATCCTCTTCATGACTTTATTTACCTGATCCTCAAGTCTGAATTTCACCAAGATGTTCTCATGTTTGATTTCAAACAAAATCAGTGAAGGCCAGCATCAGGTAGGCTCCAAAGGCTGAGCAAAACTTTGGAAGGAAGCAGTTGATGCCCACCACAAGAGCCACTCGCGGCCCAGACTTTAGTGCCAAACATAGCCTCAGAACGAAACACACAAACTACAGTATACCTATCATCCTATCTTTGCCCATCTCTCCTCGTCTAAGATCTGAAACTGATGGCCCTGATGGTAACTTGGCTTCCAACGAAGATTGGCAATGTCAGAATGCCATTTCTGTTGGAGGGATAAGTAGTCCCATTTAAAATTCAAAAACCCTAGAACGGACGAAGTAAGGAATGGCATATGGGGAATTCTAATTTTTAGCGGTTCAAGTTCAAGTTCCACGGGTTCAATTGGCATTGCATCCCAAGTTGCGTGAGCACCACGTAGACCGATGAAGAAAGCACTTGAGATAAGACCAGTGTCGGCTCCAGGCCAATGTATCTCGGATGCAGTATTTCAAATTGCCAAAAATCGTTTTGGCATGCCACGAAAAAAGAGAAAATTATTCAAACATTATTCATACAAGCTTGTCAACAAGGCGAATGCCTCAAGATGCAACCTGTCGAGACAGTTGTAGCACTTTCGCCAGCATCGCCGGCCTGTCAAACAATGAAACTCTAAAAAATCAGCAAATGAAATTTGGAGCAGGGAATGGGCGAGAACGCCTAGCCTTGTAAGAAAATTGAATGATATTAAGCCTTGTCAAGCCAAAAATGGGAAAAAGGGCAATTTGAGGTCCTCACATATCACATGAAGCCGAGAAGTGAAAGGTTCATTTCATCACTGACTTTAACAAACTCCGCATCACCAGCAATACCACGGTACTATTCAAATACAAAGAATAAAAACAAAATGCAGGTCGATGGTATGCGGGGTTGGCCGGCCTGAACAGGGAAGGAGATGAACGTGAAAATTTGCTGGAGCCTTTCGAGCTGGTGCTCGAACGTGGCTGTGTTTCTCAGTGCCACCAGCGCTGGCGCCGTCACGGCAGCGAATGCCATGAGCTGGTTGAGGTAGACAGTACCTCGGATGTACGGATGACCTGCAAATGATTGATGTACATTGTATATACTACATATATGTAATCTCTATATTCTATATGTTATCATACAGTTCCATTTACACTTGCATATCATAGCTATGACTATCACTATATAGCGCAAACAAAGATACGAGTTGCTAATCAGCTTTGTCAAAATCTTCAGGTCCACAACTGCAACATACTTCAACAACTCATAACAACTTAATGTCAATCGAGAGCTGTTTGGATTCGGAACAAGTCAATTTGAGGAAATCATCAAGAGGGGGCTGTTCTGATTTTTGTCTTGTTGCATTTTGAAACGTGACCTGCCTTTCATGGCATCCAGTTTTGATATGTTTTGTGCAACGACAAGGTTCTATTTTTGTTTTGTCTGCCAGCACTGACGACGCCAGCCTCAGGCAAAGCTGGCGGACCACGGGGACGAAACTGCGGCTGTCCACCGAAGACCGCCGGGATGAACTACAGTGACTGTTCACAACGCTGCCAAGACACCGCTGAAATGATGAAAATCACAGCATCGCTTGCAAAGAAAAGGAAATAATCCTTGACTTTCCACCATGTGCCTTTGGCCTGAAACCACTGATTCGGCTGATACACATGTTGGAACCTACACTGTGACCCTGCACAAATGACAATCTTTACCTACGCAAGACCACCATGTGAATCAGGATATTCTTCACTGCATAAGGCCAAGATGCACATTTAAGGCATATAAACACGTTGCTGTTGGATCTTGCACAATCATTCGTGCATTTGGCACATCCAACATCTTCGTATCCTGGGACAAGTGCGTGGGTGTTGAACCTCAATCATAAGTTTGACAACTGGAAAAATGTTTTGCAATTTGTTTCCCCTCAAGCCTTCAGCGCACATCGCGGTCGATGCGTTCGAAGAGACATGGCCGCCTTCACAGGCAAGGGAATTTGGGCACCTCCAGGCTCTGCTGATGTTGTGCCGTTGGAGCATCATGCCTCAATCACAGTCACTCCAAAGTTGGCTTGCAACATTCATATTGGCCTCAAGTTCAGGCAAAAAACAATACAAAGTTCTTTTGCTCCACAGCTTTTTCTTACCAAGCAGCCCGGCAACATTTCGATGGCAGTGGCATTGCAAATTCTTGCTCCATCCGGGCACGGTACGCAGTGCTGGACCGCACTGCGATTGGTGATGGTCTTTTCCGTGATGTTCTTCACGAAGACCGAGCCCGGATCGCACTTTGTGCATCCAATGCCATCACTTTGGTTGTAGCCTCCGAAAGCTTCATCACAGTCCATGTCGTGGACCGTGGACTCCTGACACGTCGACAAACGAGTGAAACGAAGGTGGATCATGGTGGATCTAAGATTGTGACATTGTGTTCCTTGAAGGGCCAAGGAACATTGGTTCCGGATGCCCAAGATATCAATGCTTCGGAGCCAGTGACATTGAAGTGGGTCACCTTGACCACATTCGCCCTGGAAGGAAAGGGGAATCCAAAATTCATCAAAATTCCCTTTGTATGTCTTGACAATATCTCTGCGTGGTCCTGTTTTTTTGGGTTTCAGCATGTTGGACAAACATGACGGATCCGATGATATCTGTGTAGTTTCTTTTCTTTGAAGTCTTGCAGAGTTGGAGTAGCAAAGCTCCGGCCATGGGGCCTGAGTTGCGGCGAACTCGTCTGATTGAAGATGCCGCTACCTGAGAGGCAGGAACGCATTGCCCAACACGGACAAACATACAGAAACGGCAACCTGCATGTCAAAACAACAGAAAACAACACATCCTTGTTTGACCGAGGCTCTCATTGTCACCTCGCCACTCGACACCAGCATTCCAGCTGCAGAAGCGTGGGAGACAACAAATGCAGACGCATTTAGCGTTGCACCAGTGGTGGCTGACATAAGGAATGCATCTGCTTTGCAATGGTGGAGCTGGAATGCCCCACCATCTATGATCCAAGCTGTGACAGCGATCACTTCTCCACCTCAAGGAAAACTCTGAGGAAAACATTCCTGCTCAAACTTGGATAGTGTTTCATACGCGGCTATATCTATGGAGTACTGTTGCGAAATTGATTTGCAAAAGTCAAAAGGACTTTGATCACTTGTGGACTCTTGACGTCAATGTTTGCAAAGGCGGCACTGGCCGAACTGTTGTAGACCTTCATGCCTCCACCGGTCTGTTCCAAGTGGGAGGCCGCAACTGCCTTTGGTGTCACTGTCAAGAACTTGACAGTTGTAACATTGAAGCTGACTGGTGTACGGTGTTGCGCAATCGCTATGCTGAAGAGATTGTGCAAACATGAAAACTATGAGGACTAAAAACATGCACATCTCCATATCGCCAAGAAACTGCGCCACGCTCACCTGCAGTCCTCAGGTTAAAGGTCGAAATTTCAACCAACAAATGATCCAATCTAATCTATGGTCCATGGTCATGAAATCTACATGAAACGGATTCTTTGTGGAGATTGCAGAACTTGCTTGTTAGTGTGTTCGCCAGCAAGTTGTCTGCTGATACTGAAGCCAGAATGGGCCGATGACTTGGAAGTGGCCAGTAAGATTTTATTGATATCACTTGACTCTTGACCACTGCTTTCTAAGCTTCGCCCGCTCGAACATCAACGAAGCCTTTGTCAGGCTCACATTGCCGAAAGCCTTAATGCCGCCACCTTCTATCTGGGCATGGCCTTAAGCGGCATCTTGCCCAACTAAACCCAGCAGCAAAAAAAACACTCGCGGCACGTCAATCCAGCCTCCGTCGGATGTCAATCCTTCCAATTTCATCCACTTCTTCAGTTTCAGAAGCATTTCATTCCACAACACTCATGTCAATGTGCTTTGATCGCATCTCACTTGGCCACCTTCACCTGGCCAAACATAAAGTCCAGTCACATTGGCTGAAGCTCGCCGTGGCATTGGCAAAGACTCCATTGCCAAGAAGACAAAAGCAACCTCAGTAGACAAGGCTGGACAAAAACACGACCCTCAAACGATCTTAAGCTGTTTGACATCTCTGCAAGAAGCTCCCGAGCCCTGCACCTCCATACTTTTGGGCAGATGAACTGCTCACGGAGAGGCTTCCTCCGCAATGCTTGAAGTTGTTCTCTACGTAAATCCCACCTGCGGCGCGGAGGCAAAACTACTTGGCTGCCGAAATGCACCCGAAAACTCGATATTCCCGGCAAGGACGGGAGACATCTGAAAACAACACTGGCCAACAGCGTGCTCAAACCTCTGCACCCACCGAGGAGAAAGTACCTTTCCTGTCTTTGTTTCTTGATTGAGAAAGGAAGCAGAGCAGGTGGTATGCCCAACAGCCAGACTCAACATCAACCCTGCAGGTTCGACACGAAGAAATTTGCAGATGGACATAGGTGAGGAGTGCATTCCTGAAGAAACAAAAATGGTGGTGAATGACAAGAAAGATCAAAAAAAACTGCAAGATTTCACATGGACCCTTGTCGTCCGCGAAACATGAACGCCATTCCGAAAAAAGATTCAAATAGAGCAACCCCGGCAGACGCAGAATGTAGATCCCGCCACGACCCGCCAGCCCATGAAGGGCTATGTGCAGGAAAAGAAAGCAAACAAAAACACCTTCATCTTTTTGACCGCTAGCAAAGGAACCTGTCTCTGATTTGAAGAAGGAGGTGTGTTGTATTTCGGTGTATATGCAGAAATCCTATGGAAAAACATGATGCGACATGATACGTAGGAGCAACCCTCAACGAAAGCCTGCACATGCGCGATCAGGTACGACCAATGCAGCAAGAATAAGCAGGCGACTTCCTGGGTGACTCCCTGGCAAGAATCAATGTGGAATATCATGAAATATCTGTAGCTTAAGCTATCATGGTGAAAAAATTCATGCAAAAATCAGGGCAACGCCTGAATCTTACATACAGTAAGTTGTTTGTGTTGTGAATTGTGTTTTGGTTGCAAAAAATGCTCTCTTTCATCATACTGTACTCCTTTTCTGCAGAGGCTGAACTATGGAATGTGAATACTGACGTGGACTTGTTGAGCATCGCGGACGTTCTTACAAGTTGCCCTTTACCACCCGAGACCTCTGTACCTCTTGCTAATCTTGGAAGGGTAGAAAGGAGGCCGGAAAGTCCATTCCCTTCCTTTAAGCCGGCTCTAATTAAACCTGCACCTGACCAGGCCCGAAACTCATGGAGAACCTACCACTACTACGGAGAGTTTCTTTCAATCATCCCGTCATATTATTTTGTAGCAGTGTATACAAGTGTCTCAAAAGACCCTCTACCAGTAGAGCCGCACGAGGCGGTGGCGGAAGTTTCAAAAATAGGAAACGTATAGGAGAGATTGGTTGTTGTGAATCACGGATAACAAAGCGAAAACACTGATGGATCTGACTAACTGCCGAACTGTCTAACTGATTAACTGACTAACTGGCTAGTTAGTTAGCTAGTTAGTTAGCTAGCTAGCTAGTTAGTTCTTGTGAGTGAGTTAGTTAGTTGGTTAGCTGATAAAATTGTAAATAAGTAAGTAAGTAAGTAAGTAAGTAAGTAAGTAAGTAAGTAAGTAAGTAAGTTAGTTAGTTAGTTAGTTAGTTAGTTAGCTAATGAGTTAGTTAGCTAGTGACTTAGTTAGATACTTAATTTGTTTGTGAGTGAGTTAGTTAGTTAATCAGTTAGTGAGGTAGTTAGTTAGTTAGTTAGCTAGCTAGTTAGTGTGGGAAACACCAAGGGCCGCAGAGGACTATGCTTACGTTATCCCTTGGTCCACCAACGTGTCCTAAACCCTAGAACACTCAACCAGGTTCCTAAGTACCCTGTCCCAAACACTTGGAGTAGCGAAGCGCAACCCTTTTGCAACGACGGGCGAGTAACGCCTGTTGCGAGCACTAGGCAGCCTTTACTACCGTGCCAAAGGCTTGAGCCAAAATAGGATTTGGCGTTCAAGGTGAAACCTGAACGTGAAACAAACCTCGGCAACTATACAACAAGGATCCTAAGCTGACTAAGCACCTACTGACCTAGTTTCAGCTCAATGCCAAAGATACACCATGAGTCACAACTACCCATGCACAGTAGAATGATCCTAGTGAAAGACTGCACCGTAGACAATCTAATCACCTTGCAACCTAAATACCTTCACATTCGCCCCTCAGCTGTGGCTGGGCGGAAGGTGCGTGACCTGACGAGACATCAGATCACCGCATCACTTCGGGGCTTCAGAGGCAGACGATCTATTCCTTCTGTTTCGCCTGGCCCCTGGATCGTGACTCAAGCTGTCGAGAGACTCAGCTTGGGCCCACGTACCCTCGAAGTGCGCGAGGTAGTCCTTTACGAACTCACTCTCCGCGTCGAGCTCTACTTGGATACCGAACTCCAAGTTAGACTTTGAGCTCGTGGTCCAATTGCAAGAACCAATGAGACTCAAAGCTCGACGGCCTTCCACAAGCAAGCAACTCTTGCCGTGGATTATCCCGCGGATGGATCCCCCCATCGCGGATATCTCCCGTTGGTCCGACAAGTACGCACTCCGCACACTTGTGCCGGACCCCACTCGTATGGAGCAACCCGCCCTCTGAAGGTGTAACAGCACCTGATACTGCTGTTTAGTCTTTCCATTAGTCTGGGAAAGATCTGCCAACAGTCGGGTTCTCCCCTGGTGACCTTCGAGAGCTTCCACAACCTGAGGTTGGTCGAAACTTTAGGCCACTAAAGTGATGTCACACTTTGGCCAAGCTTTCAAAGAGTCCACCACAATCTGCTGGGAGGTGAAGTTCGGCACGAACTTCACGGCGAGCTCAGGCTCCGCCGGACGGACTGCAGGTGAAGGAGCACGAACCAACTCCTTAGGACCTTCCTTGGTCTTCTTGATCCCCTGGAGCGGGGTGTCCGCAAAGTTCCCTGCATCAATCCGTTCCGGACTTGCCGACGCCTGCTGAGAACCTTCGTTCAACAGCGCCCTTCCGTAGCCTCGGCTGCTGATCGTGGCCGCTTTCCGCATTAGAACACTCAGACCATCTAGGCAACGATTCGCCTGAGCTTCATTGGCCAACGCCTGCGCTGAAGAAGCCGCACGGCCACGGGCGATAGCTAAAGGAAGTTCAGGTGCAGGGATATCCTTCTCAGTCCCATGCACTGACTCTCTCCTCGCTACCTCAACCAGATGCTTGCAGGGCTTTCCTGAGAAAACATACGCCTTGCAACTGCACCTGATCTTACTCTTGTCTGTGTCATGAAGTACAGACCTGTAAGAAGCACCACTGCTTCCTTCGACCTGATAGATCCTCTCGGCGCCTTCCACGGCCACACGAGAACAAAGACCAATCGGCCTGGTCGAAGCGGGTTCATTAAGGAGAAACCTCCAAGCCTCGACGTCAGTAGGACCCTTCGTGGTCGTATTCCCGTGGAGCACGTGCATCAACTTGCTCCAGCAAGTCCTTCCGACGTACCACACCACGACCACAAGAGCTGCTCTTGCGAACATTCCAACCCACTGGATCGTCTCTTGAACTTCTATCGAGGTTGTCTCGAACACGTCTTCGATCATCTCCGTCGTAACTCTTACGACTGCTGTCGCACCATCCGCGAATTCTTCCCCGACTCGGTAAGTCGCCAGGGAAATAATTCCGCAAAGAATCCACGGATACAACCCTTCTTGGTTGCCGTTCAACGAGTGCGCAAGACGATTACGAACTGCCGCACTTAGACACCAAAGACAACGAAGACCGCGCAAGACGACAACACGCGTGCTAGACAGCACCGCAGCAGCAAAGCAAAGCGCCCCCCAGACGAAACCCCTAGACGTGGACCCCTGACCATCGACACCTCGGACGAGAGTAGGACACTCCTCGACCAAACCCTCGACACCGAACGACGATCGATCCGAAACGGGGACGAGAGCAGAAAGCTCCTCGCCTGCGGAGAGCTGCTTTTTTCCAAAGCCGCTCACTGGGTTAGCCAACGCACTTTGGCGAGGCAGTCTACGCCTGCTACGCCAGCGCGCCCGACCATACCACTCATCGTCTTGATCGTCTTGATCACCCCAATCTCTCCATCCTGAACGGTCATCTTCCTGGTGATAGTCCCAACGACGATCTTCGTAGTAGTCCTGGTGACGGTCTTCGTAGTAATCGTCCCAGCCTCGGCGATCTTCACGCGATCCGCCATAGTGGTAATCCTCGTAGTAGTCGTCCCGGCCTTGACGATCTCCACGACGATCTTCCCACTCTCGGTGGTCTCCATAACGCCAGTCCCATTCATCCCAACGATCGCGGTCCTGCCACCCATACCAAGACCACTCTCTGTCATCGGATTCTGGGACTGCTTTCCGATTGGCCCGCTCTCTTGCGCTTTGTGCCTCCCCGCTTGACGGTCCTCTGGGGAATGCTATCTCCTGAAGCTCGAAGTGCCTCCCGGGCTCCCTTCAAGCCAGCAAGCTGCTTTTCAGAGATAGGACCTGAACATTTATAGCATTTATCCCTTAGGGCGAGATTCTCCGCCTCACAACGGTTCCAGGTCCATCCCGCATCCTTAAGGGAAGGTGCGATCTCCTGACGCACCCGCTCACTTCGGCGCTTTCCACTAGCCGCACGAAGTAGCTCTGCACCAACGGCAGTCCTGGCCCAGCTGTGGAACGTAGAAGCAAACGAACCACTGCAGCGCTGGCCTCGAAGATACCCTTGACAATCGCCTGTTCCACGCGATGTCCCCTGGCATCTCCTACACCACCAGGTGCCTGGCGGATAATCTAGCTCGTCTAGATTGTCCTTTACCTTCCAGGTCGACCCGGCAGCCAGCCTGACATCCCTGGACCCATCTAGGATCTTCTCTCGAAGTGCTGTTGAAATCTCTTGATTCAACTTGGCACTTAGCTCCAACCGGTGTTTCTTCGCTCGTAGCCTCTTCCGGGCTTCCCGGACAATCTGAGGAATCGTCCTCGAAGACTGTCCTAACTGAATCTCGTTCAGTTGCAGTCGAAACACTGCGTCCCTGGCCTGATCCTCGGCCTGACGGCAGGCCTCAGCTTTGTCAAAAGCCTCGACCACCTCAGAGAACACGCCAGTGTTTCTGAGACGAGCTTCTAAAACACTTCCGGCTGTGGCTGCATGGTCAAGCAGCCTTCGCAGCGAATGAAGCCTCATAGCTCGGGCTTGTATCGCGAGCTTTGTCTGTGAGGTCTCCAATCTTTCTAACTCAGCTTCTTCTTCTACGCTGAATTCACCCGCCACTAAGCGGTTCAGAACCACATTCGGAAGCTCAGAACGCCCCAAGTCCCGAGAGATGGACTTCTCAAGGGCGGCCCGCTCACCTTCCTTGGTGGCGGCCTCTTTCTCCAAGAGTTTATGAGCTCC
>DF246208.1:0-12878 GCA_000507305.1 Breviolum minutum Mf 1.05b.01
GATATGTTATATCATAGCAGACTCGGATGACATAACATCATATTGCAGCACATCACATCACATCGCATCATATCGCATCATACATGAAGTAAACACTATTAAATCGTATTGTATCATGCTATGTCAGGTCATATCATGTTATGTCATGTTATGCTATGTCATATTGTATCATATTACATTATATCATATTATATACGATGTTATAGCATGTTATAGCATATTCTAGCATATCGTACCATATTATCTCATATTATGATATTGTTTGTAATATCAATACTATCAACATCATATCACACCATGTCATTTTACATTGCAACACATTCATGTCATATTGCATCACTGACATATACTATACATATTATGCTACATATAGTACTATATCATGTGGCATTATATATTATATCATGTTCTTTCATATTCTATCACAGCGTATACATGTGTATATATTATATATATTATCATTATTGTTCTTATCATATTGTATTATGATATTATATCAGACCATGTCACTGTTTTGAAGTGACCCTCTAGCCAAGAACCAAAACTTTTCATCGCGTTGTTGTTAGAAGTCTTTGCAGTTCATTTTGTCAAAGCAGAACTTGGCAGGTGACTGAATATGCATGGACGCTGCCACCCGTCAAGACTGAAGACAGACGAAACATTCATCGCATTTCATTTCCTCAATTTTCTCGTTTTGCAACATTCGCCAGACGTACCGATGTGTAGACCAAACTCGCACCCTTGATGAGCCGCTGTTGCAGCAGCAGTGTTTGGTCCCCATGCAATCACATCGTCCAACATCATCCTAACAATTGCCTGCTTGGATTTGCTTGGATCTGGTGACATCAAGAAGCAAGAAAGGATGCGAGATTGACGAGGAGACCCGACGAACTCTGTGATCTCGTGACATTTTGTCACTTACCGTGCCTTACCTGCGATACCATTTCATACCATTTCTATGGTCAGGAATTCCGAGCTCCACCAATGTGACAGGACAGAGATGCAGGAAAAAGTTGAATGGCAATGCACTGAATGCACTCGTCTATTGTCTATTGATCTCGAGATCATGCAATTATTCGAGCTTTTGCCCTGCTTCCAGATGCCTGCAAGCAGATTGACTTTTTGTTTTCCACAGGTTACATACCATTTGGTGGCCAATTTGGACAAGCCGGCCTTCAAGGCATATTGCACTTGGAAGGCCTATGGAGAGGCCGGCACAGTCAGACACATTGCAGCAGCTGCACATTCCTTGCTAAAATATTTTCAGGTACAGTAGTTGTACAAATGAATACAAATGCACTATCATGCACCTCATCACGCTGTCACGTTTAAAGCATCCTAGAGGACTAGTCAAAAACAGTTCAAGGTCCAAGAAACTACTCATGCATATCATGTCAACCCAGGACCAACCGCTATACGTGTTTCCTTGGGGGGAGTGTCCCAAGAAGACAGGGATAATTGCTACTAAACGGCTGGAAAGTGATCAATTGCTAGTAAAATGGGACCCGCTGACTACACAGACAGGGGTGTCTACTAACCATGGTCATAAGCACCCTTGAAAGATACCCCGAACTGATCCCCTGCGGTTGGTGAAGGAGTTTTTTTGGGCGGCGCGGTTTGGGGAAGTCCAGGTATGTTCCAGGCATATGTGGGCAAAATCATTGAAACCAATTGAAATATCATGAAATATTATTATTCACTTTGGCTGATCAATTTTATAGCAACATCAATTCTGATGATGATGGTAGTGGTGGTGGTCGTAGTAGTAGTAGTAGTAGTAGTAGTAGTAGTAGTAGTAGTAGTAGTAGTAGTAGCAGTAGCAGTAGCAGCAGCAGGAGTAGTAGTATACGTACTACCGATGGCGGTAGCGGCGGTGGTGGTGGTGGTGGTGGTAGTGGTGGTAGTGGTGGTAGTGGTGGTGGTAGTGGTGGTAGTGGTGGTAGTGGTGGTGGTAGTGGTAGTAGTNGTAGTAGTAGTAGTAGTAGTAGTAGTAGTAGTAGTAGTAGTAGTAGTAGTAGTAGTAGTAGTAGTAGTAGTAGTAGTAGTAGTAGTAGTAGTAGTAGTAGTAGTAGTAGTAGTAGTAGTAGTATCCAGGGATATGATTCATAGATGATCTGTATCAGTTAATAGCCACTTGCCTCAATGAGTTTTTGAAAACATTCTGCGGCTGCCACCGCACAAACTCAACACCTTTTACGCTTCACTTTTGCCAGTGGGATTGACCCAGCCATAGACTCATCATCTCGCAGGCATTGCTTTTGACAGAACCAGAGAAGGCCGCCAAGTTCAGACGTTTGTGAGAAACTTAATACCTAGAGTGAGCAAACAGACTCATCACGGACGGTTGCAAACACGGTGGCCATTTTTGGTACAATCTATCAGCCCTGCTTCGAGAAAATTGCGATATTTGATGCTGCTTGCCGCTTGCCACTTCTGGAGGGATAGCAACCGATGTACACTTGAACGTATATCAAGCAATGTCAAGCAATAGCTTCATGCGTTTTGTTACTGAGGTTCGGACGGAGGTTGCTTGCTGGCTTGTTTCTGTCCCAGAGGGTTGGTTGCAGTCATACAATGACATGCTTTGCGGATGCATTGTCAGCAAGCATGCTCACCCTGGGCGGAATCTTCATAGAGAGTGCCACGCACCTAGGTTGAAGGACGTTCCATCGCAGCCTCCACAAATTAGAGCATCTGCACAAGAGGCCTCTCGATGTGTGCAGTGCTGGTATGTTTGTAGCAGGAGTACCACGGAACAAGTTGCCTCTAGCGCACTGTTCCCTGTTTTGCGGTGGACACTTGCTATTTAGCTAAACAACAGAAGCCTTGGATCTGATTTGGTGTCAGGCAACAAATATCATCAATCAGTTGCAGGCGAAGCACTTCCAACTGTGTCAGTTTTGGGTTTGCTTTTGCAGAGTATGCTTGACAAATATGGCGTAGAGGCGTGATGTGTAGTAATTATCGTACGTATATAGACATATACATGCATTTGAGAGTGGAGCAAGAACCCATGAAAGATCAGGTCAACGGTCAACAGGACATATTTGCAAGAGAAGTGTGACAGCAATTTCATGTCATTTCCACTTTGGCGAAAGAGTTGCAAAAGATCTATCAGGGTACGCTGACACATCCAAACCATTTGCATCTCACATTTGAAAAAGCATGACCCTTATGGGACGGCGAAAGGAGGGAAAAGAGTTGCGAAAGGGGAGTTCCTGGGAACCTGTATTTAGCCTGACCTTCATAATATATAATATAATGTATAATATGCAATTGATTATAAAAAAATCCTAAAGTCAAGAAATTGGAATTGTCATTGATGGCGACCTTTTTTGACTATATAATCCTTCAATTTTTGGACCCCGCTAATAGTCTGGAATTTCAAAGGGTTGGAAATGAGGTTGCCACAGGGGTCAATTCTTCTGGTTTAGCAAGCTTTCACCTTACCCAAAAAATTGGGGGAAAAAGATGGAAAAAGCCTAAATAGTGTTTTTTATTTTAAAGACACATAATTTCACATAATCAATATAGTTAATCAGGGGGTCAAACCTTGTTTTGTACTGGTTTTCAACTGCGGAAAAAGATCCCCTTGTAAAATGCCAGACGAATAGGAAGAGGATTATTACTAAAGGGTTAACATAACAGATACTTGAGTCATGATCTCCAGCCGTTCCATCGCAGAAGATTGCTTGCCGATCGCTTTGCGTTTCTGTGCATATTATGATTCACGTTGATACGCACAACTATACTGAAGTGATGCTGGATGTGGATTGGTTGTATGATTCTGCTGAATAAAGCTTGAGCAAGCCTATTCAATCACTCTGATTTATTTGGGGTTCATGGGTGTTCGGATCAAGAGTTTCTGGGCCAGGACGGGGTTTGATCCGATCAGTATCAAACGACCACCTGCCTAACTCTTTAGAAGCTGAACCTCAGAAACTTGAGCTGAGCCAAGGTAGAACGAGACTGATCAGACCCACACACTGAATTTGAGGTGTAAATCTGAAAGTTTGTTCTTGGGGCGGTCATTAGTAGTTTGTGGGCACACCAATCAGAATCCACGACAACATCACACAGCAAGAAGTAGGGTCACAATGGAGAGCCTCAAAAGTAGACAGTATGGTTCTACGTCAGGATTGAGACTAAGATTTGAAGGCATAGATGGAGATTGGAGATGTGATATGCCATGATTATATTGCAGTGAGTACATATTGGTGCAATGACAGAGCTATCAGAAAAGCAAACTGAACAAAGGGCGAGTTTGGGATTCCAAGGTGATTGACATTCTGACATCCCGATACGATTCGATAGGTTTGACAAGATGACAAGATCAACTGCCCAGTCCAACCTTTGTCAATCCTCTTTCCACCCAAGCTGCAAGCCTGTTGTCAGGCAGCCTTTAATGCTTTCATTGCAGCTGGCTTGTGTACAAAAGCGACATTGCAAGTTGACGATGCTCCATCCTCAGTCTGTCTTTGCGCATTTTTGCAAGCTTCAATCTCTGGCTCAACAAACTTTGACATGCAGACAAGCTGTTGGAGGTGCTTGTGGACATTTGGGCAAGCGGAGGAAGCCTTGAGCTGGTGCTGCCGATCTTGGTCGAAGGCATCGAAGAACTTATTCCATGCCTTCTTGCCAGATTGCATGAGTTTGCAAAATAGAAACGGTTTGTTCGTTGAGACCAGCATTCAGATCTGTTCAGTCACTTCATTCCGTGATGATGTTTGATACATTTAATGACGCAAGGAAAACCTTTGCATACCTTTGCCATGCTTCAGATTTTCAAGATGTCAGAATTGCTCCAGTCAATAGTGGTTGCAGGAGACCCTTTGGTTGATGCCCAGCTGCTACTGTCGGAGGCAATGGAACAAACTTAGACTTCGAATGATTTCAAAATATTTAGGTTTCCAGATCATTCCAGCCTAAATAGACAGCAGCCAGGAATTCCGCACACTGCACACTGGTGATCGTCGAGGGTCAGACGGCTGTACTCTTGTCTCAGGAAACGATGACCCCAGTTTTGCCGGATCCAATCAAAGCTGCCCTGGTCTCGTGGTTGGAGGAGGACGGTAACGTGGAACAATTTGGATATTTTTGGCTCCAAGTCTGAGGATGTACAAACACAAACCTGTCCTAAACTGATCTAAACTGCTTGACCTGGACATGTGAGGCAGGACCTGGATATGTTTCTTTGGAAACATACTACGTCAAAAGCTGACGAACAGCGGTGCTGAGAGAGAGGTTTTACTTTTGCAGCCTCCAATATGTTGAGTCCGACTTGTTTGATCGCAGTCAGCAAGAAGTGTTGTTGATGTAGATGTGACACGGATGATGACGTTGTGGACGCTGTGAGCTGACCGTCTTGTTTGACATACTTATAGCTTATAATTAATCTTATTTGTAGCTGACATAAATACCTTTAAATACGTATTACGTGCTCTTTTACAACCGTTTGCCAGTTCAAAGGTCAACTCTCGCTGGCGTGGCCGGACAGAGTACTCTAATATGGTGTCACCCCGGCCTAGCGTTGCTACTAGACTTCCATGTGATTTCTGGAAGCATGTAACAGTCAGAGCGTGTCATGATATGTCATGGCTGCCAGGTATGTGCCCAAGCAGCGGCTATTCCAACTTACTTTGCACAGGCAAGTTCCATAAGAAAGTCACAGCATGCTACGACAAGTGGATGGACAGACTTGCCTCACCAACTGCATGCCTGTGCAGAGGTAGAAAAGGACAAGATCTGCTTGCGGCTTACCTTTTCATGTTGCCATGCATGTGAATATCCTATGAATCATACATTTTGAGAATTTATGATCATTTGATACTTTAAGCATTTTTCATTTGCTCGTTGCCCACCATGCTGTTTGGCATCTCGTGGGGAAGATTCAAACTTTATGGCAAAAGTCATTCGAATCAACGCATGGTTTTGGATGATTGAATTCACTTCCAGAACGATACCGGCCTACATAAAGATGCAATCTAGGATGTAACACGATGTTGTTATATGAGCAGTTATGAGCAATATGAAGTCTTGCCTGCAAAACAAAAATGGATAAAAGCCATCCCAATGCAGAGCTTTCCAGAAAGTCAAGACCTGGAGTTATAAAGAAAGGCGAAGCATATCAAGGTCCTAAAACATGTGGAAATGCTGGAGTGAACTTGGGGAACAGCTATTTTCAGGGTATACTGAGAGATACTGAGAGCATCAGAGAGCTCGGCCTTCAAATACCTGGATTTTAAGGGTCGTGTATGTTCACCGGAAATGTTGCAAACTTCGTAGATTGTTGTATCACTTGACCGAAAATGAAAACCATTTGCGTAACATGTATAGGTACATATAATATAACTAAGAAGTATACGTAGTAAGTATGATATGATAATATGGCATTATATATTATAATGATATTATATATATATATATATGTTGCAACATGTGTAATTTACAATATATGCATATTTAGAAATAAATAGATATAGTATTCTAATTTAGCTCTTTACAAGTGTGCCTGATTGTGGCACATGTATCACTAGACATCCGCGTGTGTAACACCGATCGTTGTGTTGTAACTTGTAATTGATACAGCCACTGAATGTACTTTTGAGAAAACTGACGGTTTGGAGCCCAAGGTCGAGCTATCTCCGCTTGAACCAGCTGAATCGATTTGGCACGGTTTCAAGGCAACGCCGGTGGGTCAAAATTGTTCCGCCGGTGTCAGTCTTCAATCTGTTTTCTCATGCAACGCAGATGTTAGAAGACCAGATGACCCCCAATGAAAGCTGGAGGAAAAGACCACCTTCACCGACTTGTTTGCGATCGCATTGTGTGTGTGTGTGTGTGAGATTATTGTTACGGGATGTTATGGGATGGTGTGGGCACTCCCTTGCTCGATTCTTTGGTTCCATTGTTTCATTGTCAGATGGATTCTTATGGCACAGAGGCTGCATGGTAAATCAAGTTGGCCACATCCAAGAACTCCTGACACTGAAGGCAAGCAAAAGTAGGAAAACAGAAGGAACAAGGAATGGTCATTTTATTTATATTTACATTGAGTGAATATTGGGTGAATTCATCATTCTTTATTCTTTATTCAGCATTTTGCAGGCTCAAGATGGAAGCAGTGACGTAAGATATAGATTCGTAGCTCACTGAATGATGGGGCGATGCAATCGCCTGTTGACTTACAGAAGAGCGGACTCACGATGACGGACCATTCAATGACATTCAATGACTACATGCTGTGAGACGTTGATTTTTGGCTTCGAGGCTGCCAGACTTGCCAGACTCCATGTCAGAGTGAATAGAGTGAGACCCTGCTCAAAGAGCTAGCAGATCTTCAGTAAGGCGTGCGTGCACAAAGGGCATCAAAGGGCACTGCACGGCAAGGCTGGTTTCCCCAAGGAATCATTAGCCTGAATCATGTACACAGTTCACCTGAGCTACGTTTTTTTTTGTTGACTTGAAGGGGCCTTATCAAAAAGGAAACTCTTTCAATGCATGCGTAGCCAAATACACGGTATTTAATTTACCATCATGTCAGCTTGCACCAATTTCAACAGTTGTCATGCAAGGATAGTCTTGTGGATTTTGACATGCAATGATGTCAAAGGCGTGGAGACAGGTTTTATCGCCCTCAGCCGTTCATCGGCTAATCGAGCTGTCATGAGCCATAGATCTTCCTACGGAAGAGAGGTTTGATACAGATGACTGAGTACAGTACTCGTACTGCCCCGGAGCGTCCTTGGCGATTTTCAGATCAGCTAGTTCCGAACATGCCAACATGACAACATAACTTGACCGATTGAATCGGATTCAACTATTCTACTTGGTTCAACCGTTGATGGGTTCTTGCGTTCTTTGGCCTTTCAGTTGCCATGGAAGCAGCTCTGAAGGCGGAGACTTCGAAGTCTAGTGCTGCAGTGCTGCATGCAGTCCTTTCAGTCCTTTGGAACAGCACAGGCAGCCGTCCATGAAGGACCTCGACGGCGCTGAACGAGGTGCTGAAATCCTTATGGCGTGCGTGGAGCATGTTTGCTTGTGATCCAGTGTGGATAGAATCGATTTGATACTCTGAATGATCATAGCCTTAATATGAATATCAGAAATGAATAGAAATGATTACATAATAGTATGTAAATATATATATATATACACACATTAGATATCAATATATTGTAGTATACCGACCGAATTGGAAATTACCATCAGTACCCGGGCAAGCAGGGGCAGAATTTTCAAGGGTAAGACCCTACAAGGCAAAGGAAAGCATGACTGCGTGTTGTACAGTAGCGCTACGCGACGTGCGTTGGCAAAGATGATCTTTCATGCGCCGCTGTGCCGCTGACCATACTTTTATTTCAGACATCTCTTTGTCTTGACATTTTCTTGGTTGTGCCCCTTTTCTTAACAAAGATTTGCATCTCGAGGTTTGTACAACTCCTTTGACGTCACTCCATCTCTCTCTCTCTCTCTTTTTTCCATGAAGCTGGTTGTTTGGTGATGTGATATGATGAAATGTGATGTGCTGTGATGTGTGATGCATTGTGACTATTGTGTTGGAGTGTGGTGAACCCTGTGCAAGTAAGTGTCCCTTTCTCAGCAGGGTCGGAAAATCATAGCAAATCTCTTCTTCCCGTTGCTGGCAGCATCAGTCTGTCTCTCTCTCTCTCTCTTCCCATTTGGTTCATGAGTGCTTCGATATATCTTGAAAGCTTTCTCTCTTAACTTGGTGACTCCGTTTGTTTGTCTATCAGTTTGCTCCTAGTAGTTAGAAAAAGTATGAAACAGTTTGATCTTCAGTTGGTCAGCATGTCGGCTTCAGGTGTTGCGTTTTGTTTCGTTTAGTCTGTTTGCTTTGGCTTTGGTTGGTTCTGGTTTTGTTTCATAGTTCGTAGATACATCACTTTGCTTCGTTGGTTGTTTGATTGTTTGCTTGTTACCTAGTTTGTTTGCTACTTTGTTCGTTGGTTGGTTAGTGGTTGATACTAGTGTGGGGTGTGGGCAATATTTGGTGCATTGTGAGTTTCTCATCCAGACTTTTCTGGGGCACTTGTGAAAACCGTCAACATGTGACCCCTCCAGATTGGGGTTATACAGTACTCCGTCTTGCTCAGACTATCTCAGATCCTCTCAAATTCTCTCAAATGAATTCAAATCAACTTTCTCAAGCGGTGATCACGTTCAGACTTTTGAAATATATTGAAACACTATGAATAGCACGTACGAACAACTATTTTTTTCATGCCATGGAGGGAAAATGAGAGACATCGAGAGGAGTTGAGAGAACTGATAAAGGTGCGTCAAACCCAGGATTTACTGTGTATATATACGAATATATGATTACGAATATATCGAATATATTATATTGATAATATATTTAATTTTCTATCATCAAATGCTAAATGCAACGCACATTTCTTGGAGCCTCCATGTGCCTCCGTACAGCTGGGCGGGGATAGCGCTTGTGGGAGATGCAGGAACATTTACCCTTGATACACCCCAGATCACTACCTCACCTTGGCATATTCATCCACTTGGGTTCTTGAGGGTTCACATCCTGGGGTGGTCTATGAGGATTTATATCTCTAAACAGTTTGTAAGATGCATGCTTTAGAAGCTTGTGAGCTTTGAATGGCATTGGAGTTTCTTGCAGGCCTATGTTTGCACTGCAAAGCAGAGGGACTTGAATGTTGTGAGTTCCTGGTGCAGACTGAACTGGAGGGTGAGGACAGTTGCTCATCATAGATCCAACAGTGATCTATATATATATATTGAATTGTAGTGATATCAGTGATACTGCTTGTTTGAAACTAGGGCAAATCGCCACAGCTGGTCTTTGAAGGATGATGATGACGAAGTCATGAACGTGCCGGAGGAGGACCGGTCACCTGTTGCTGTGGTACTGTATTACAGTTTTGCGTGATGCATGGTCTCGTTGTGTGACGTTGCCAGTTTTGACAGGTTTACAGGCACAGACCGCTGCTGTTTGGGTCCAAGTGGTTTCCGTAATTTATTGCTATCATTTGCTATCTATTTCGTCCTGTGAACACAGACTACAGACCTCAGCACTTAAGCATAGCGCGAAGCTCGTGAAGACCAGGCCGAGCTTTCAAGCACGCTTGGCTTCATCGTGGTGGTGGTCTCAGAAATCACTTCGGAACACTCGTGCTTGTCATGGCTGTGAGGATTGTGTATTGTTTGTTTCGTTTCTTCATGTTTCTTCTTCATGCATTGATGCACGTTGAAGCTTCATCTTGTTCCTATGTTCCTGCGTTCATGATGCCAGGAACCCAGTCTTGGAGGCTCGACAGGGTCCATGAATTCACGCATTGACTGATGCTTACTGCAAGTTTTGCTCGTCGGGTAAAGACACATGATTTGGTGTAGAGCCACCAGAGCACAAGAGGCATTGGCAAGATATTGTAACCTATTGTATCTAACCTTTTTTTTGGGACTGGAGTTTAAGTGGATTGAGAGTTTGGCGCACAACTTTGCTTGGCAGACAATTGGAGTTTGCGGCAACTGTGGTTGCGCGGCGACAGAGCACGAGGTTCCGCTTTATTTAGCATGTAGGCATAAGGGTTCATGCCATGCTACTTGGTAGGACAATCACAGACAGCGCAGCCTTTTTCATCTACTGTACTGTGAAAGATGACAGGGTGTACAGTTATTTACAAGGGTAATAGCCACCATATACTGGATATGTGCATGCTCTTGTAATACAAAGTTCAAGTATCTAGAGTTAAAGAGTATATGTAAATACAGTAGAAGGCAAACGCTATCAATCAGTACGTTCAGAACCTGTCTTTATCATTCATTATCGGTATCGTTGAATGACCTTTCGAAGTTGTTTCGTGCCAGACTTGATCTGCTGCAAGGTCACTCCCATAGATGCCGAAGAGGGTCGAATCCTGGATGTAGCAAGCCAAGAACCCAACTTAAATTGCTTTCATACTAATGGTGGAACACCTTGAACACTGAACTGTGAGTTCTTGAATTACTGCAGCTTGCCTATCTTGCTTTCTTGTCCTGCATGTCGTGCCTCTCCTAAGATGTTCCCGAATCTCTGTCCCTGCATTTGTTCACCCAGTAGAGTCTTGGAGCCAATTCCCTAACCTCCTCCCCCTGCAGAGTGGTTGCATGCCGCTTTCCGCCTACTTCCACTGTGGACGTCTTCTAGTCTCCAAGGAAGGTAGGCTAAATATGGTTCCTTGATGTGCGCTTTGGAATTAGGTTGCAAGGAGACTCTTCCATCCCTTCGCACTGGCCTTAGCCAAGACACAACATTCTTAACTCATTTTCTTCAAACCCTAGCGGCTGCTGTTTTGATGTTTCTTGTTCTGTGATATTTTTTACAATTTTGTGATGCTGATGCGGATGCATTATTAAATCATATTAAATCTTGGTCACGCGTTTCGACACTCAGTGTGGCACCTCGAGTGTTTCAACGCTGCATGGCCTTGAGGACCTGCGATTGTGTATCAAGCAGAGTTACAAGGATACGGTCTGCCTTGGCCTAGAAAGAGATGGATTCACCTATGGCGAAGCATGGGTCCTAGAAGTCTATTTCTGGCTGGCAGTCATCACGAGCGCCAAAGAACAACTAAACAATGCAGGGAAGGCCACTATACTTGTTTGTACATATTTGGTACATTTTTGTACTCTACATTGTACCATTGTACATAATGACATCGACAGGACAAAACATGACCTTTTCTTTGCGCTTCTCAATCATGATGCAATGCATGGACATCTGTGAGGAGAGTGTGGTTCAAATTTTACCAGCATAGACCCTTAACAGGTCAGCCGGTCAGCACCATCCGCTTTTTCTTGTGGGATATGCAGAAGATACGATACTGTGGGATTTTGGAGAAGGTTTTGAAAAATAAGGGCATGAATGGCATGAAAGTTCTCAAGAAACTCGCTATGAAGCAAATTGCGAAACTCCATTGCACGCCTCGCTGAAATTGAATGAGACGAATAATTTGCACTTGTTTTCTCAGTATACATTGCCCACATTTGCCCACTCTCCGATGCAAAGATGAGCCAGAGCCATTCGCACAAGCCCCTCACACCTTTGTCGCTGTCACTCTCCCAAGCCCAGCCCAAGGCTGACAAACGCGCACAGTCCGATGGGCACACACATTTTGCTGGCCCAACAAAGATGCTGCCGGCGCGCGGTGCGCAACCTTTTGCGCTCGCCTTCTTTGTAATTTTCTTCAGAGGAAACGTGTTTGGAGACAAGGTGCACTTACCACTTCCCCAACAACTAAGCCAGAAGTTCGGGCCAACAAAAAAGTCTGTGGTGGGTCTTGGTGGAAGATGGTGGAAGATGGTGGAAGGATGTGGAAGGATTTGCGGCTTTCGCCTTGTCATGACTACCTGGTTTGTATTTGGTATGGAGAATACTTTTTGGGGGTTATATTTTCCGGGAATCATTATTTTGCTTTTGCTGTCCTTTTTGCCGTTGCTGCTTGTGTTGCTTTTGCAGCTTTTATTGCTTTTGTTGTTTCCGCTGCCTGTGTTGGTAATTAGAAGAGATAAGAGCTTGCGAACCCCATCCTCATCGTCATCCTCATGCACATCCTGTGTTAATATCTTTGTTCATTACCCTTGTCAACAAAGTCGAACAGTTGCAGCAAAGCTGACATTAAAAGTTTGTACCATATTTCACGCTTCAACTCGGGTAGAAATGATGATGGAAATGGAGTGGCAAGAGGAGCGGTACTGTAGACATTGTACGTTTTGAGGGGAGGTGCTGCGCCCTCCTCCAACCCCCCTAAACCCACTGTCAATGGCACAAAATGCGCACCCGTAGAACTACAACAACACCAAGCAGCAAAAGCATCTCCACCCTTGATATACAAGTTCATTTG
>DF246209.1:0-11852 GCA_000507305.1 Breviolum minutum Mf 1.05b.01
TCATGTCATACTGATATGCTTTAGCGCAATATAAAATGTCATCAACAAGGCGCGATCTGGCGGGGGCAACGATGCCATTTGACCTGGCACGGTGTCTCATGGCGGCCCATTTGTTCAAAAGGGTTATGCCCTTAGAATTTCCTGATGGCAAACATCTGCAAAGTTCAGGAGTGCTTGCTATAGGACAAATGAGAGAAATTATCACGTCAAGGATTCAAGAACTCAAAGGGACTCGAATTTTCTGTAAACCTCTCCTATCTCTTGGTGTTAATTGAATTAGCTGGGAGTTTATGGAGAATATCATCCAAGCCACAGTTGTCAGTTTATGTATTGTCTATTTGTACCTCACTGCAAAAGGTTCACTGCATGCAATCTGTTCGAAGATTGTGAGATTTACCAAACCTGCACTTCCTTTAAATAAGAAGTTTCGAATACTTAGCTAACTTTTTGGGGCGGCTTTGACTTTTACACTTCCCACCTCGAATCAAGCTCATTATGAAGGAACTTCCAGGAGCATGCAATGCGCGAGCCTCTAAATGAGGTAGCCTCAGCCAAGGTTCAAGATTGGATTGCCATATTCCAAAAATAGAACCAAATGGTGGCAATGGCTATGGCCAGGGCTCAAAACTGTGCTATCGAATCAAAGGTACCACAGATTTGGCGAATTATCCATTTTCAATCATTTTGGGTTCAACCATTTGGGCATCACAGCCATTTGTTTCCAAAAGAAAGGTTAATAAAGGAAAATCGTAGTTGGCCATAAAAGGAAGGCTTCTGGTTTGTGCCGTGTGCATTCCCATATACCATGTTGCGTTAGGGCACGGGGGTCACAAGGAACATCTACCCAATCCTACCCATATTATGCCAGAAATACCTGCCACAAGAACCTATTTTTGCCTGAAAAGCATGAATTTATTGGGATGGCTTTACCCGGGCCCATCCATGCCCAAATGAAATACGGTGCATAAACTTAGAGCTATTGCAACCATCAATCAGTGTTGCTGAACCATGTGATGTCATATTATTCATCAACTCGAATTCTCTTCACCTTTGGCGATGGACGCTATTGGACCGAATCATGAAAACGCCCACCTTTTGCACGAATACTACTTTTACGGTGGATCTCAAAATTAGGGGCCTCCATATCCAACCCTTTGTCCAGAAAAGCATCCTGCTAAAACCATTCAATACGCATAACTGTTTTTGATGTTTTTTATGAATAAATATTCTCCGGGACATCTGGACTGATAGATCGATAGAATATCATACAGTAATTCCCCAAGCCAAAATGTCAAGGAATCTACCAACCAAATCGTAATCCCAAGATCATTTTTGAATTGTTCAATCGGTAGCTTGTTTGTTATATAGAGTCTGAATGAGTCTGACCAATTATATTCCAAAAATGCCCCAAAACGTCAGGCCTTAATTTTTTGCATGTGTTTTTCGCTAGGATATCCCAATCAAGAAGGCAAAAAAACTGCATGATCATTCTCGGGCTCTGATCCGATTGCTCGTTTCGGCACCAAGAAACAGGAAATTGAGCAGGTTCTGTTCACTCATCTCCCGCAAGCTGTCACGCTGACGCTTCTGAAATTTCACATCATTCCGATGAGGCTCATGACAAAACTGACATCGCGCCCCAAGAGAGCATCTTTGAAACTTTTGGTAAACACAGGCCTTGCGGCAGAATTCGGGATGCCCCACGCTTCCCAATGACTTTCGGAAGTCCGATCCTTCTGCGCGGAGGCCCAGAGATGCAGCATAGACATCATGCAACGTCTCTGCCCTACCTTCGACCGGTGGCTCACTGGAGGCTCGCGGTGGGGGAGCTTCACAACTTGAAGCAGGAACACCTTGAAACACTAAGAAACTCTTCTGATGATGACAACGCATCAGAAATCAAAACGTTTCCCTCTTCGGAAACGGTTTCGGAAATTGCTACCTTGAAGTGCCGAAAAAAACAGCTGCAAGGAGTGCCAAACTTTTTTCGACCAATCATCAAGATGACACATGCGCACATAGAGCCTGCCAAACTCGACACATGAATAATACTAAAGCCTGCTTCTTTCCAAACATGCATCTGAGCTATTTGCAAAGCACAGCTCATAGAAAGAACAAGGGTACCACTAGTATGATCTCAACTATTCTATGTCTGTGGCACCAGTCAGGCATTCTCAATCTCTCCTGCATGCAGATGGGGGGTCGTCATCCAAATGGCCTTGCGATGCTCTTTGCTCCAAGATGGTCTTTCGATAAAACCTTTCGACCCCCATCCCAAAGCACCTTCTGCAGTGTGGTTGAAAACCATGTCGAGAATAACTTCAATGCCTTGACGGTGAAGCTCTCCTGACATGGTCCGCAACTTGCAGAAGTGTGTATCAAATGAATACATATATTCATCATATAGATATATAATATAGTATGTATGTAATTATTCAAATAGATCACTGTTCTTCTTGCTCCAACCTGTGGAGATTGGCTTGTAATCACATGCAGTAGATATGCGTGTCGAGTTACGAACACTCACCATGTTTGGATAGTGGAGCCTCATACGTTTCCTCGAAGCTGCTCAATTGATGCGACCTGCACCCAAAGAAAACGAAATGACAAGGTCTTTCGAACCAATCATCAAACACAAACAAATGAGTAAACAAATGATGGACTGGACAGAATATTGGAAGAGACAGAGATGGATGCCACGGGAACCCACCCGCACGAATCCTGTCAATCTTTTCTTTCCTTTAGCGGCAGTGGAATCTTTTGGGTCCGAAGCAACAATGTGACGGATCCTAAGCACATGGGTGATTTCATCTATAACATCAAGGCCCATTTTGGCGAATGTTTGCAGGTGTAGGTCAGGTTGCCAGCTCATATGAAGCTGTAGGTCACCTCGGGTGGCAGGGTCTGGTGTTGACTCATCACTGATCTCAGAAGGCACTATGCGACAGGAGGGACACACTGAAATGAACCGAGAGAGTAGGAAGCGCAGTGGCAACATGAGGCCAACTCCACTTTTAGAGCAAGTAAGGGGGAGTACAGGTGTTCTCCAGCAACCGATGTGTTAACGATTTGTGAACTTGAGGACTTGTCCTAGCACAGATCATCTGCCCAGAACAGTTTGACAAGCAAGAAAACTTGATACTCAAACCCATGCACCACAATTGCAGAGCGACAGTCTTGCTACTGAGAATGAAACCATTTAATGGCCTCCAGCCCTTTGTGCTGGTTGGCAAAAAAAGGGAATTCCTAGCCTATAGTGGGTATTGATAAAGACACACTGCCTGGAAAACCAGAAAGTATCGTATCCTAGTGATGGTCTGCCAGAATTTCTGACACTGCTTTCTTCCCCTGCACATCAACAGTGAACTGCTCAATAACAACACATGACCAATAGGCGACCAATCTTTAACTGACTTTTGTCAGGCAATGCTTCAGCTGGATCCAAAGAGTTGCCTTCCAAATGTGTCAAAGAACTCTGACACAATCCATTAGCTGCTAGCTGTTCTTCAAATCGATAAACGATGTTCAATTTACTCAGGTGTCGATATAATTTTCCACTTGCGAAAGAAATCTGAATGAGGTTTCTGGGACCTTACCGACCACCTGCTCCTGGAGAGTAGTGTCAAGTTACTGCCTTCCCAGTTTTGCCTATGGCATCCACGGGTCATTCAGGCGAGTCTCTGGGAGAACTTCGACAACTTCTCCACTCTGCAGGGCTGGCAGCTGCCGATCAAGCTCCTGAAACGTGCAGACGGCTGGCAGGAAACAAGACCCGAAATTGCGGTACCTAGGCATGCCCCAAACCTCTAGGTACTACAAAACACAATTGAACTTGGGATTCCTGTAATGTCCCGATGGAGTAGGGGAGTATAGGAACAACCAAGCAAGCCTTTAGGCACTGCTCTAAGTTTGTTTGATGGCCTTTTCAAAGTCATTGATCCTCAAATTCCTTGACTGCCAAAAGACAACAGACTATAGCGTCGGCCACTACTTAGCTACAATACAATGCCATACCCGCGCTTCTACTCAAGCAGGACGGCACTTTGCCTGGATCTTCCAATAAGTAATAAGAATATGATGATCAAATGATCAGCCCAGGAAAACTAACATCAGGAAGTGTACATCCGCAGTTACTGGCGCCCCTACAACAGCTTTGTCTTGGTCTCAAAATTCGGGGCCAAATTCCATAGCCATGTATCCATGAAACATGCATCATCAATCCTAGCTTTGGTGGTTCCACAAACATGGGAAAAGAACACTGGTTTTCGAGTAGGCTATAACCTTGGTAAATGCCCAAATGGCATAAATCTCACCACTGACAACATAGCTCGAGCTGCCAAACTCAAGGGATCATCCCAGGACATCAGCATCTCACTGGGTCCAACCGGTCCTTCCACAGGCGCATCGCCAGGCTCTGGGCGCTGTCGGGAGTCAAGGTGCAAAGGGCAGCGCTCAGCAGGAAGGGCAAGACCAAGGCCAGGCGGCTGAACCACGCAGCGCGGCAGTGGAAGCTGAAAGCAGCCATGGCCAAGGAAAGGAAACAGCAGCACTGGAGTGTGTTGACCTGACCAGAAGCAACAAGGGAAACAAAAATCGAGAAATCAAAATATGTCAAACATGTCAGGTCTGTAGAACCACAGTTGAATGAGGTCCATAGTTGGATGGGCCGTTAGGCTGGATTTGGAATACCTCACACACCACCATCTGCTTTTTTACAGATGAGAAGTCAGAAGTTCCTAAAAATCTTCTCCCAGGGTGTACTTCAGCGATTCGTGTCAGGTCCCAACCCTAGAGCAAGCATAATTTTAGTCTGAGTCAGGGGTGTTTTGGGATTCCATGTCCCACCTGCGGTTGCAAGTAGGGTTGCACCAACGCACAGGTGGCCGCCATGGCCATGGTGATTGCCATTGACAAGTGCAGACCATCCACACTAGTCACCACGGAGACCAAAGCCACTGCCACCAGTTTCTGGAGGATTTCCATCCAAAGGTTCCCACCTGGGCAAATTGCATCAGGGCGTCCATACCAAAAAAAACGTCTGATGATGATGATGATGATGATGATGATGATGATGATGATGATGATGATGATGATGATGATGATGATGATGATGAATCAAGAGAGGGCAGCATGGGCCGACTGCCTCTAGCCTGCCACTTTGGAAAGTTTCCTTCAAAACTTCATCATCGAAGGGGGAGGTGCTTTCAACTGGTGACATTCCCTGCCAAGATGCAAAGGGTGTATTTGAGAAGCAAATTCTTGGCACCAAACAGGACCCTGTCTTCAGTAGCCACCTGTGCAGTGAGCAAACACTGCAAAAAAAGTAGCGACTCAACAATTTCGGTTTCCCATCTTTTCTTCTAAACGGTCCCCTTTGGTCGTGGCTTTGGTCCAGTGTGCCCGAATGCAGAAGCCCCACAACCACTCCCTTCTCTACACAGAGGCATCGAGTCATAGAACATCCCCGCGATATGTGCAGTATGTGCACATATCGACCTGTGTCTTGCAATATGGTCCCTGACAACTCCTTGGCCTACTAATATCTCAAAAGAAGGGATGTGCTTTGGGGTCACTGTCCGTCCTCATCCCTGGACTAGGTTTCATAAAGATAATATGAAGCCTATGACATACTATGAAGCCTGGAGAAAGCATCAACTTCGAAGTTCCCCGCCTCTTCCAGAACGCAGCGTTCCATGAGCGTATCTGCAATGGTGCGGCATCGCAACTTTGTGACCTGCTGCTTCTTCCCTGCTCCTTCTAAGAAACTCAGCACATCTTCCAACTCAGTGCTTGGTTGACTACTTTGACCTGCCCAGCAGGTGCAAGCATTGATGCAGTTCATGGGGACAGTCCTGCATCAGTTGGGAGGTATGAAACTCCATCCAAATTGAATTCACCTAATCAAAATCACGATTTCCCATCTGAAATCCCTGAAAAGCTGGCTCTTTTGGGAGTTCCAAACGTCTCTATGACCCGTCACTTCTACAGTAGTGAGGTCAGCTGATGACTCGTTGATGTGAATGGCAATGATGGACCAATCCTCAATTTCTACCACTCTTGAAATTTAAAATGTGCTTTTCAGGCTGCCACCGTGTGCCTTCAACAGGCGTCACCATCGCTACTCCATCCACCAGCTGGACGCCAACCTTCCCTTTGAGAAGCACGGAGACGTACGCCGCGGTCGCAGCCACCAAACGGCGCTCCGAGATGGCGAGATCCTTCTCACTGGTCGATCCTTCACTTTCCCAAACTTCGCTGAGACACACCTGAGAATTTGGATGCTTTCCTCAAATTGCGGCACTGCCAAATCATCAATCTTTAATGACTTTAATGGTAGTGTGAAGGTAAACCCCCATCCGTTGTTGGGGTATGTTTTGAGCAAATAACATCGAAGATTACCCCAACAGTCAGAATAGATCTTTTCTTAAAGCAGTTTACTGTTGGGGTTCTCGATGCAGCCTAGATGTGTCCGCGGGTCTTGGTCGCTGCGCCTTGTCTCCATTGTTGGGTCTTTGCCTTCCATGGTTTTCCTTCGTATGTGTCTCCTTACCCCTGACTCAAAGATTTGGTGTTGAGCAAAGGCTTTCTATTCCTTGTTTGGTGGCTCCGTTTGTCTCCCTACTCTTCTCTCCAGGTTTGGCGGCTGTGTCCCCTACCTCCTCCGCCTCTTTTGCCCTTTGGTCTACTCTTGTCTAATCGTCTACCTACTGTCGTCTCCAAGGCTTCAGCTTGTTGGCTGCGTCCGCTTTTTGTGTTTGTTCCTGGTTGTATTGCTTTCCCGGGCAGGTTTGATGGCCATGGCCACCTTCTGATTACCAGATTAGTTAGCCGTGTTTGGCTTCTAGGCAATTGTATCGGTTTTGTTTGTGCAATTTGCGCGCTTGGTCTTCCATCATCCGTTTCCCATGTTTGGTATTTGTCTCTCATCATTGGCTTTTATGGTTCGACAGAACCGCAGAAGGCAGACATGTGAATTAGCCCCAAGACCTTTACTATGGCTGACCCCAAAGCTATTGCTGTTTGCGAAAAAGAATCGTTCCATCACCCAAAGGCTGATGGAACATAATTTCATAGTGATGTTTTGGAACCACAGAGTTGTGATCTAGCAAGGTTGACCCACATCCAAATGATGCTGACAGCGTTGCAGGCATTCCACAGCCAAGGCACTTTGAGATTGCCTTGGCCAGTGCAAGTTGCCACACTTGTCCTACTAGAACGCATCACTACATGTTGCCTCCCGTATAGGTACAGGAGGCAGAAAGGAATCAATGCGCCATAGCAGAAGGCAGTGGAGTAGCCCATGACATCCACAAAGGTGTTCAGCTCTGACTCTTCGTGGCAAAAAATGTAGGGCAGGCTTCTGCGGAAGGCAAAACCTTCGGGAAGGCTGTCCTTGCACGCACAACACATGACCAGCGTCGGAATCCGGTATTCCTGCTTCCCTGCTCGGGATTGTTGCAATGGGCTACAGAATTCTCTATGCAGCGAGGTAATTGCCGCAGAGATGTTTCAAAATCGGCTACTCCGCCCCAACACACCCGCACAGCACTTCGTAGTGGATTTTAAAGCCTGCCATACTATTTTACCAAATCGTAGTGATGATATTGTTTCTTGTTCATTGCCAGGATGCCTCTTTGTCAGTGGATTTACAAGCTATACCTGGACCTACATATAGAAAAAAACATATGTTTTTTTTAGATGATATAATTACACGGTATACTGGTACTCTCCATGTAAACTAGGTGAATGATGCATTAACAAAGGGCAAAGCATCTCCAGCTCCATCGACCCGCTGGCAACGCAACAAGTCGGAAGTGCTCGATGCCCCGCCGATGTAGAGCAGCACCAGGGCCTGAAGTCAACATCGTTATCAGAAGTGGCCAAGGGCCCTCATCCTCATCCATCATTCTAAAGTTATGCTATAGGATCGCAAGGATTGATGTCACCGGCTTCGAAGCATCCATATCAAAGCAATCAGCATGGTCAGTTATTCTGAATGTCTACTCACTCAAGCTGCTCACCACCATGCTCGGCTGTCTAGGTAGCAAGGGACACATAGGTAAACTACCCCTCCATTGATACCAGACAGTCAGATTCTTAACATAGTTCCCATGCCGGTGCTGGTGCTTTGGTAGTGCCTTTGGTACCATATCAACTGTTGATGAGGCTCATGTGGAGATGTCTTAAACTTCCCGCACCCAAAAGACAAAAACGACTGGCGTCTTTTTGAACATGCCTGCAAAGCAGCGCTGATGCCCATGCCCCTGCAAATCATCTCCAGCATCAAGCAGCAAATCAGCACCTCAAGCGAAGTTAATGGACTTTTAACTCCTCATGAGTCCATGCCCTAGCAACTAGGTGTCTTTCCGCTTAAAAAAACGAGAAAAAACGGGTCAAATGATGTCAAATGATGTCAAATTTAATGATACGAGTACCTCTCACCGACCTTCAAAATCCGACAATTTCAGATGGATTTCCCAGGTTTATGAATTCATAAACCATCAGGTAGCTGGGGTCACGTCACACATCCCGTCACAAGGTGAAAGTCCCAGACTTCAGCAGAAGGCACGAAGAGAGGAAACGTTGGAGCCAGGAAGGCGAATGCAAAGCGTACCATTGCTCCATCCTAGGGTTGCCACGTTTGACCCCAGTGCACACTTACAGGTGAGGACAAAGTACAGCTACCACCGCATCCAACTCGCTGGACCCCTTATATCTAGAGAAGGGAAAACGGGAAAACATCCCCAGCTTTTCATCCAGCTCAGGACAGCTATCGCCATGCCAAGCTTCGAACTTGCATTGCAAATTGAAGGCACCCTTCAGGTTTGTCAACGTCATCTGCAACGTTTGAACGTACGGAACTTCCCAAAGATCGATGTATGTCGAGCCGCTCTCGTTCGTTTCACTAGCTGTCTCCCTTGCCATTCCTGTCGGCTCTGTCTGTCCATGTTGGGAGGCACCGGCCGAAGTAGCTAAAATGGCCAGAACTGCCCAGAGCTGACCTTTCCATCAGTGACAACCCGGTTTGAAAGCATACCTACCCTTCTCAGTTTCAATTTTTTACCGCATATTGGAAATGAATCTTCTGTTCGCTCATGTATCTGCTGGTTTGACTCTGCATTTCTAATGAAGATCCCGAAAGAATAAGGCAGCAGACAAGCCAAAGCACTGCCGGACTAGAGGTTTCATTTTATTTCCTGGGCGTCCGCCACAGATCCCCGGTGGAATCACTGCCTCGCCGAGTTACACATCTGCAACAACAACGGCGCCTGTGCTCGCAGCTGCTCCAGCAGTACCTGTCGCACGCCCGTTTCGGCGCCGCTGGAAACCTCCCGCGTTGCAGCACGGAGCTGCATCCAACGCCACAGGCACAGCGCCACGATGGTGAGCACCAACAGCACAGCTGCCACAGTCACTGTTGGGACGAGCCCATGAAAGACACCGTGAGAAACACAAGGTTTACATTGCTTTCCACTGGCATAGTGCTGAGAAGTGCACTCCAAACACATGAGGCCGCTGTAGCCAGGACTGCATCCCGAGGTGAAGCCCTGACCCTGGGACTCAGCGGCAATGCACCTGCTCTTTGGCGCCAGACACTCAAAGGCTCGGGGCGTTGTATTGCCGAAGCGCATGAAGCCCGGCAAGGGCAGTGCGGAATACACTTCCGACCCCATGGAAGAGCAATCCAAATGCAAATCCTTGGTTGTTCGACAAGGATCCAAGTTACCATCGCTCAGGTGAGACTCTCTGAAACTCACATGGGCTCAACCGCTACCAAAGTATCATCTTCGAACGCCCATTCCGGAAGATCGATAAAGAAGGACATGTTTGGGGGGTCCTTCAACCGTGGCATAAGCACTGAGTGTGGGAGATTACCAAAATGGAAAAAAAGATTACTTAAACTTACCAAAATGGGCAACGAGTGTGGGAGAAAAGTTGAAGTTCAACAAATCAGTTGAGACGCATCACACTTCACGCAAATGTCTTCGAGGAAAGCCTCTTGCTTCGGACATCCACATGTCCTCAACTGTTAAACAAAAACTCGGAGTGCTGAAAAGCATTGGTCAAGTCAGGATAAGAACAAAAACCTCCCATGTCAGATCAAATCGCCTCACAGGTATCGTCATGAGTTTTGACTGGTTGGCTTCAAGCGCCCATAAGAAAGTATCAAACCATTATTGACAGCTTGAGAGTTACACAATGAAACAACCAAAACGTTGAACAATGTTCAAGTTAGCCACAATGCTCCACTTTTGTTGAAGATTTCTCCAACTTTACACCTGCAGGCATTGTAGGACGTGGAGCCTGCTGGCGAAGTGCTGCTCAGTGGGCACGCTTTGCACTCACCCGAATATTCTTCGTTGAAGAAATTGATTGGGCACTCGCGGCAGTGTGTGCCATTGCCACTCCTGAGGATGGGAAGTTTGCCCCACAGCGCAATGTAAAGAAAACCCTTCCTTCATGCAGTTTGCAGGACCCACATGTCCAGCCACATTCCGCAAGACAAAAATAGAAAAAGGAACCAGTGACCAACTAAAAGCATCTAAAAGCCACATCAAAGTGTTCAAAAAACAATGGCCACATCTGATCAAAAGTAACAACGGATTCTTTGACTCTGAAACAAAAGAATACAGGACTTGAGCAGGCAGGATTCCAGCCAGGCAAACAGTCGCAAAGCTCTTTCGGGGCAAACGTGTCTGGCAGGACTTGCATTGAAGTGTTGACAAGGTCGAAGCCTGTAGAAGAAACAGGTTGCCATTCTACAACGTTTAGAACATAAGGCATGCAAACAACTCAATCAAATCATCCCGAAGTAGATAGATTAGCTCCAACTTCGACTTCCAAACTATTGTCCAACTGGAGATGCACTTTCTAGTTACCACTTTCAAGCATTATTCTGATTACTATGTAAAATCGTGCAGTTGCCATACAACTACCTAAAGCAAAGAAATAGCACGTTCCCCAAGTGCTGTCGTCTTGTTGAATTCTCTTGGCTTGCATCAAAGTTGACAACCTTCCAAACATAGAAAGTCATGCATGAGGCACAGGGGTCTGGCGAGCTTTGCTGAGCAGCAACCAACCACCATGAAAAACAACACAACTAAGATAACCGACCCCCAACAAGAATGTCTATCTATCCCGGCGGCTACGGTTGGCAAGCAAGGTACATGCAAAACCAGCATCCTGGTTGACCATTGTTCTGGACATAGACTTCTGAACTATCTTCTGGTCAAGGAGATCTTCTGCTTCCTCAGGAAGCATGCTTCACATGGTGTTGACAAGCAAAAGTAGAAGACATCGTCGTTGCCAAAAAACTCTTGGTTTAATGGGTCCAAAACTTTTCGGGGAATTTTTTCCATTTTTTTGGTGTTTTTTTTCCATTTTAAGCTTTCGGTCCTTTTGGAAGTTTTTTCTGTGAAAATTGTCGGAAGCATCGCGCGAAACGATCCTTGTGGAAGTTTTTTCTGTGAAATTGTCGGAAGCATCGCGCAAAACGCTCGTTTTGGAACCTTCTTTTGTGAAATTTCGAGGAAGCCTCGCGCGAAACGCTCGTTTTGGAACCTTCTTTTGTGAAATTTCGATGAAGCCTCGCACGAAACGATCATTTTGGAACCTCCTTCTGTGAAATTTGTCGGAAGCTTCGCACGAAACGCTCGTTTTGGAAGTTTTTTCTGTGAAATTTGGAGGAAGCCTCGCACGAAACGATCATTTTGGAAACTTTTTCTGTACTGGAGTAGTACTGGAGTAGCACTTTGTAGTAGCAGAGTAGTACTGGAGTAGTACTTCTAGTACGGGGTAGTACTGGAGTAATACTTTGTAGTACAGAGTAGTACAAAGAAGTACTGGAATAG